>CAJNIZ010047670.1:14209-25832 GCA_905231905.1 Symbiodinium pilosum | reverse complement strand
TTCGTAATTCCAACTACTGTAGTCTGTCTCTAAGTGGACTCTTCGAGACTGTCCGAGAGACCGCATGCATAAGCCCTAAACCCTAAGCCCCATTTTTTGGTAGATCTGGCAGAGCTGGAACGAGATAAAACCATGAGCCCCGAGCGCTATGAGAGGGCCGAAAGGAAGGTCCCCTCACACAAACCCTAGGGTTTAGGGTTTTAGGGTTTAGGGTTTAAAGCCCTATATGGTAGTTTCCCAAAATAGGGGGGACCCCAAATAGACCCCAATATACTATGGTCCTTCCTATTGGGACCCCCAAAATGGTACCCCTGATTTTGGAAAACTCCCAAATTTGTTTCGGCAAAATACCCAGCAAGATCTGGTGGCAGTCTACATGACAATCTATGAAGTTCCTTCGGCCCAGATCGTCCCCGGCGCAAACTTGAAAGTATTTTTGCTGAGTATTTTTGCTGCGCTTCGGTATGAATGGATAGGCAACTTTGAAGAGCAGCCAATACCCCTGAGAGTAATAAATGGGTGGTCTTGGTGGCGTGCTGGGAGCTTAGTCCTGTGAGTCTGCAACCAGCGAGCCCGGCTCCTTCTCTTGCCGCGCGTTGATGCCGCAAGGCCATGCTTGGAAGATAGTTGAAAGCCCTCGAAGCCCTGAGAGTAGTAGTTAGGTGGCCTTGGGGTGGGTTAGTCTGGAGACTAACACGCGCTCACGAAGCGCGCTCTCGTCTAGCACGCCCCAAACTTTAAACCGTATAAACTCGAAACCCCAGACCCTAAACTTATGTATATCCCTGAACTCCCCCCTGAAGGAACACACTGGTACCCTGGGGCAGCGGACCAAGTGTTCCTCCCCAACCCAGGGCTGCGATGCCATACAGAGAGGTCCTGAAACCAGTTTCAAATTCAACGGGTTGGGGTTTTGGGTTAATTAGGGGGTTATATTTGGAATACATACGGATAATGGAAAAATCAAGCTGCTATTTAGGGTTTAGGGGTTAGGGGGTGAGGATTTAGGGATTAAGGGTTTTGGACTGGGTTATATAGGAACAGAACTGTTTTTAATGACTGTTTGTCTGTTTGTGTGTATATAGGATTTTTGAGGGTCCCTTTTACAGGGTTGAATCGGGATACGGGGGGGGTCATGTAGGACTGTAGGACTGATGGAAAAGAACAAGGAAGCTACCGTATCACGAAGGGTTTGGGGTTTCATGCAGGGGCCTAGGTGGCGGTGGGTGCCTACTTTTCAGAACTCGGTCTTTCCTCTTGAAAACAGTACCCATGTATTTGGTTGTGCACGGACTTGGCAACTCTTTCAGATCACCTGAACCCCAAGAGCATGTAGAATAGTATCCAGTATTGTTTTCTACATTTTTGCCTACTTTGGAAATCCAGGTAGCCCGACCACGTTGTTGCTGCACTTGCATGGCCCATTTGAAGGTGTTAATACTTTCGACATTCGGCCAGGACCATCTGCAAGTAGGGCGTTTCTGCTAGCTTGTCCCCGCATGATCGTCAAGTAGTTATGGTAGAAGATGGTATACTACCACCCCCCAAACCACACTCCACTTAGGGCCTTGACAAACTAACACGGAGTTGTTCGAGGCCGCGTTTGTTACTGCTAAGGCCCGTAATCCTTTTAGTGCGTCTTGTGGGGATGCACGCAAGTTTGAAGGAGAGTAGAAGTTCGAGTTTGGGGCACCCCAAAACATTGCACCCTGAACCCTAAACCCCAAACCCTACCCCAAGCATTGAACCCTGAACTCTGAACCCTGAATGGCGCAGGCTGACGGCAGAAGGTTGGAAGCTTAGGGCCTGAGATTTGGCCTTCAGGCTTCAAGATGCTACTTGGAGGCCCAGGATCATTATAACTCCACACGGTTAAGGTTTAGGGTTTAGGGTTTAAGGGCTTAGGGTATGGCCTCAGTCATGACCAATACATGGGAGTTTCCCAAAATTAGGGGTACCATTTTGGGAGTCCCTATAATAAGGACCATAGTATTTGGGNNGGTCTATGTTGGGGTCCCCTTATTCTGGGAAACTACTACATATACTTGAGCGAGATAGGGTACCTCGCCTTAGGTTTTGAACGACAGTTATCGCGGGAGTATAAAAACCCTGGGCCTCCAAATGGGTCCAATGGGGTTTAGGGTTTAGGGTTTAGGGTTTAGGGGCTTGCTGCATGATCTTCTGGCAACCAATAGGATGTAGAGTTTAGAGTTCAGGGTTTAGGCCGCATGTCAACCGCCCACGATCTTAGGTTCGTTGTTTGGAGCGAAACATGGCTTCTCGTTCCTTGCCAGACTCATGCTGGTTGGCCAAATCCATGTTGCTGGGACAGGACCCTGGAAAGAGCCCTTTTTTTATGGCCGAGATACCCAGTATTTGGGGCCGCCCTAGCCTCTATTCAATGGTACCTGGAAGGTCAAGTACGTACGGGGCCCTCTTCTGCGCGCTCGACCCCTCACACACCCTACTGTATATGGATAGAGGGTTCTAGACGGGCTGCTGTAAACCTGCTTTCCCTCATTCCCTACGCCCTGAACCAAGAACCCAAGAGTCGTCTATTCCCCCCTTCCTTCTTGTGCATCAGGAGTACCTGAACCCGCACAGTGAGTAAAATAATAGTCCAAAACCCTGAACAATAGCCCAAAAGCATTGATTTTACATCATTTAGGGATTCAGGTAGTATACGATTTCTACAACCTCCAAAGACATGTGGGGTTTCTGAAGGTAATGCGGGGTCCCCAGAATAAGGACTTATCACATTGTAGGGAAGGCCTTCCCCGTTGTTCCCTAAACCCTAAACTTAGGCCCTAAACCCTAAAGTTTAAAGCCTAAAGCCTAAACCCTAAGCACTAAGACACCAAGCCCATGTCCATCCTGATCTGGCAAGATATTGTCTCCACTCCGAAGCCGAGGTTAACGTCGGTGATATCCTGACGTGTGGCTTGGTTCACCGTGGCACTTAGCACCCCTACTAAAGTTTACCAATAGTTAATCTTTAGGTAGCTGTAGTAGATATAGGGAAACTCCCTTCAAAAGTTTAGGGTCCAAGGTCCTAGCTACGTGCCAAGGCATAGCACATCTCTGCAAGTCAGAGGGTTTACGGTGTAGGCTTACTACTACTGTTATTCTTACAGTTGCTATTAAAATTAACACTACTATCTTTACTACTACTGGTATAGGCTTGTGCGTTTTCTTGACTGATGGGGTTCCCGTTTGGTGACTCCGGGATCTGTTTAGCTGTGTAGTGGGTCATCAGGGGTCATGGGTGAGCGCTTCTCAGTTCGGCGGTGGAGGCGGTGGCTCATTCATGTCTGCCCTGGGCTTGCGTGCCGGAGTGCATGGCAATCGAGCGTTCGCTGGGCAGTCCGTCTGAGCCTGGTGCCCGCTGCTTGTTGCCTCTGAGCTACTCTCACTGGCATCATCCTCACTCGTGGAGCCGCTTGAAGATGCAGCAGAGGATCCACTAGATGTATTGTCTCCATCTTCTGTCTTCAGAGGCTTCACCGCATTTCCTTTGGGAGCGGACGTCATGGGGACAGCTTCCAGCAAAGGATCCCACTGCAGGAGCTTGGTGCGGGGTGATTTTCTTGTGAGTAGTATGCTCTTGAGGGAGACTCCAATTTTAAGAAAATAAGCCCTGTCGAAGAATTTTGGGAATCTGCCAACTTCAGTGGACATCGGGCCTAGGAAGCCTAGGCATGAAGGTACCGAGTTAGGGTTTAGGGTTTCGGGTTTGAATGTAGCTGCGCGCGCCTATCGGGCTTCGGGTTATCCTTGGGTCCCGAAGACCTAAACCCCTTTTGAGGGGGTCATAGGGGCATATATGGCGTAAGGTTTTGGGTGCTACCAACATCTAGCATGGCCTCCCGCTACGAGTATATGTGGTTTAGGGTTTAGGGCGTAGGGTGGGTTTTGGTTCCGGGAGCTAGATCTTTCTCGAACATCCAGCTTCTGGCGGTGGCCTGGGCGACTTCCATGAGGATAAGGCTTCGCAGGAGCAGCACAGCGTCATTCAAGACTTGGTCTATAGTCTAAACTCCAAGTGTACCCCTTAATAAGCCGTATATAGAATAAGCCGTATATATAGAACCCCCCCCTAAGGGTCCAAGTACCTAATAATCATATACCTACCCAAAAACTGTACTATAATTACTATTACCCAAAACCCAAGTACCTAATTATTGGGCGCATGGACCCTCTGGGCCCTTTAAGGAGTTCTGACTATAGCTCACTTGGGCCTTGGGCTTGAAGCCCAGCACCGAGATCAGATAAACCGAAGAACGCTTCCCGTAACACTAGGATTACATTTTGGGATATATTGGCTTACAGTAAGGTTTAATTGGGGTTCTATTAGGGTTATAGTAGGCTTATATTAGACATCCCGATCCTAAACCCAATTCAGAGGGGGCGGGCCCGGTCAAAAGCATTGGCGCTTAACTCCGCTCCACGGTCTGTGAACAACAAACCTTAACCCTAAAACCTAAAGCCTACAAACCCTATAGACCCAACAAACTCTATAAACATTAAACCCTATAAACCCTAAACCCTGGACCCTAAACTTGCACGCCACTTTGCTGGCAAGCTTAGACAGCTCATTCGGGCCCCCTTGATCAGAAGAGCTTCACAAACCCACGGATACCCAAAAATAATCTCCTCCGACTGGTAAGAAAAGTCCCCACCAACGAGTAACAAGTACTCCCTGGGTTTAGGGTTTTAGGGCTTAGGGTGCTTGATATCATGGGGGAGGGGTGGTTATCCATCATTGGCGAAAGTGTGGAGGGGCGCATATCATAAGCGGAGCGGATTGCCCAAAAAATCGCCACAAGTTGCCACATCAATTGTCAGCGGCACTTAAAGGAGCCCCGGGGACGCTGGATTTAGAGCTGAGTGTTCGGGGTTTAGGTTGGGTACTGTCCCAAACCGGTAACAGTAGGAGAATAATTTTTAATGATTGTGGGCGGCCCTTGGTCTCATCCCTATTATTGACTGTCACTGGGTAGGGGCAGTACCCAAACTTAGACCTAAACCCCAAATAGTTGTTTCCATTTTCTTGTCCATTTGATTCTCCGTTATTGGGGGGTTTAGGGTGCCCTCTGAGCCCCTAAACCCTAAACCCTAAACCCTACTCCCATGAAGTATCTACCGCCGATGGATCTCCAAAGTCACTTGGCATCCCTGGTTTAGGGTTTAGGGTTTTAGGGGTTTAGGGTTTTAGGGGTTTAGGGTTTTAGGGGTTTAGGGTTTAGGGTTTAGGGCTTAGGGTTTAGGGCTTCCTTAAATCTGTATTGGCCCAAATAATCTGAATAGGGCATTGGGGCATGATGTGCTACAGTTCGAGGATACAATGATAGGGGAATACTAGTGGATTTAGGTTTCTACACTAGACTTTCTGTCGTCCTGGAAAAGGGAGATCCTGTAGCTACACCCTGAAGCCTGCACCGTACATACCCCTTAGCTGGCTGAAAACACATAGATAGAAGGATAGATAGATAGGTAGATCGCCAGACAGTAAGATATATGTATATGTATATATCTATATATGTATATATACATCCGGGCAACTCCCCAAGGGATTACTTCTGAGAAGCCTCCACCTACTTGGAGGTTCAGGGCAATCATAACCCACGCGTCCTTACAACCAAGCTATAAGCCCCATGCGTCCTGCAATATGGTTCCAACTGGTCTACAAGTACCTATTGTACTAAGCTTAAACCCTATACAGACCCCATATGCCCCTACATCACACCTTATGATTGGATTGTATGTGTCCTGAACCTCCATCCTCCCTAGCCCTAAATCCAAAACCCTATATGTCCCTTCATAGCCCCTGTAGAGCCATCTAACCCGCAGTATAGCCCTGAACCCTATTCAAAGAGAGATACCTAAACAAGCAGCCTGGAGCATGGGGTTCAACCGGTACAGATGCTGCCTGGACGGTCACTTTGAACAAGGGCTTTGGGGTTCCGGGTTTAGGATTAAGGTTGTACTCCCCAAATGGATATACTGTTTCTCAAGATCTAAAGAACCCCCCACATGACGTACAGCTTATGGACGTTGGGGCCCAAAGTAAATAGAATTTAAAGACTTTAGGGCCCAAGTTTTCGGCTAAACCCTAAACCTTAAACGGGACATCATTTCAAACTTGGGTCCCCAGGGCAGGTCCATGACTTTCCGGAGGTTCTAACGCGCAAAGGGGGTTAAATTGGATGCAGGAGCTCATTTCACGGCTTGGGGATGAGGAATGTATACTTTGGGGTATTAGGGTTTGGGGATTTAGGGTTCAGCGTTTATAGGGATTAGCGTTTAGGGTTCTAGCGTTTAGGGATTGAGGCTCCTGCAGGGGCACAAGGAAGTTGAAGACTAGGGGGATATATAATGGAGAGTCAAGGCGAAAAAACATGGAACGTGGAATGAAAGCTAGGTTGCGACTGTAATGTAGGGGCACATGTACCCAGAATAGGTGCTTGGGGCAGATTGTACTGCAGCTAAGTGGGGGTGGGTCCCAAAATTAGGGGTACATTTTTGGTGGGGCCGGTACGGCAAGGATTATGGTAGTTTGGGGTACATAATGGGGTCCATTTGTTTTGGGAAATTACCAAGAAAGAATCATCATCAGAAAGTACCAATGGCAATTGTTCAGGCCCAAAGCCCTAAACCCTATATCCTAAATAGTCGCTTCCATTTTCTTTTCCATGATCCCTATATATTCCCGACATATTCCCTATATAACCCCGAAAATCCCCTCACTTATGGTGCTTCGGACCCAGTGATTCTCGCTCGACAGGGTTGGTCCCTGTACTTTGGATATGGATGTTTCTCGAAGTAGGGTTCAGGGTTTTATGGTTTAGATGCCCCATGGAATACCACCACAAAACCCCTATGATCCACAGATTTCTCGAAAGGGTGCAGAGGAGAAACATCTATATCAGGACGAACACGGCTGAATTTTGACATCTGACACCCGGTTCAAATCCTAATGCGCGCAGACCAAACGTGTCAAGAAACCATACAGGGACATATAAGGGTATGCCATGGAGTTTGGATTTAGGGTCAAATATCACCCAAATTTTCGAACAGCCAGGATTCAGCTCCCACATGCAAGAATCTAATATGTATGAAATAAATAGTATAATAGTAATAGTACTAGTAATATTGATCATTTTCATGAATGGTCTTTGATCTTAAGCACCCTGAGGCTTCGGAACTTGGACCCTCACCATTGGGTAAATACTGGCCGGGACGCTGCAGAGTTACCGATGACTATCGGGATGGCACCATCAATGGAGCAAATGCCCCTCACAGATGTCAGTCATTAGTGTGGTTCTGGTTGCTGCTCCTGGTAAGAGCCCATGGCTCTAGGAGACGGACAGCTTGTTTTTTTTGAATGGTTGAACGAAGTGCAGTTCTAGCGCCAGCAGGTTCCATGCGTGCCGCAACAACGCAAAAAAGAAAGGTCTTTGGTTTGAATAACAACAGAATGCTACCTAGCATGCAGTTAATTGCATGTTGCGCCGGTGTGTTCAGATTTTTCATTTGCAGCGCCCTCAGATCTTGAATCTAGACCACATTGTTTACTCCCAGAAGGCTCCACTTCCATTGCCAGTTCAATTAAAACTGCCGCCTGTACTCACACACCGTCAATGGAAATAGGGATGCTATCGACTTTGTTGTGGAGCTTCCCCTTTAAGACGATACCAAACGAACTTTAAGAGGAACCCGTCTACTCTCCCGCTATTCCGCACACATACATCTCACGTAAACACTCTTACACACACATACATGCACATACATATACATGCATATACGTATATATATATATATGTACATATGTATATTCATGTATATTCCTGGACCCCTGCCGAAAAACTTGGAACTGCTGGGCCACGGACCCCTGCGGTAGGATCCCAAGGCCCTGTAATCGGATCACCTGGCATGGCGCTAAAAGCATCGTAGGGTTTGGGGTCTTGAGGCTTAGGGTTTATAGGGGTTCAGGGTTTAGGGGCTTTGGGCTTATAGGGTGTGTCCGAGCTTGTTCTTGAACTACTTGCCTGATCCGAAACCCTAAACTTTAAACGCTGGTTCCTCTTCCAAGCTTTTCATTGCGGCTTTTTAAACCTCCAAAATACTCTCAATACTGGCTGAATAGTGAGTATACAGGCGATTAATGCGCATTTGGGAGCCTTAGGTTCCGGTCGCCTGAGCTTTCGGCTTGAAAGCTTTGAATTCTATGAGATGAAAGCCATTATTATGGTAGTTTCCATTGTCTTTTCCATCATCCCCATACAACTCCAATATTACCCAGGGTTTAGGATGGTGTAGGGCTATTTATGCACTTTTCAAACAGACACCCACCAAAACACTCAATGGTAGTGGTCGGAACGACGCAAAAAAAAGTCGCCAGAAGATGTGAAAAGCTTGATTCTATCCTCTGGTGAGGACCTCGGTGAGGACAGCAAAGCCAAAGCAGGCGCTCCACAAAACAGCGCCTCAAAGCCTAAACCCAAAGAAACTACACCCGGAAGCCCTGAACCGCAAGTCCTCTGCTGAACCTAGACCTTTGAACCTCGAACCTCAGCGATGGACCCACTTCCTTAATCAGACATGGAGGAATGGATCTCTACAGCAGCCCCTGTGGAACCCCCCAAAATCCAACATACTTCCATTTCATGCCTTAACTCCAAACCAGCAAGTTCAACCATGAATGTTTGCAGTTTAAACCCTAAACCCTAAACCCCTAAACCCTAAACCCTAAACCCCTAAACCCTAAACCCCTAAACCCTAAACCCTACAAGGTATCATGGTGCTGAGAGCCTATGGGGCCTGTCCTTGGAGCTGGAAAGGTCTAGACGTGGGCATCCAAAAATGCAGACCTTATATGGGTAATATTGTGGTTATATAGAGGTTAATATAGGGATAATGAAAAACAAAATGGAACTCCCTAAAGAGGGTTATATACGGGTTTAGGGTTTAAGGTTTAGGATGGCTTAGGATTTAGGGTTTAGGGTCTAAACTCCTTCAAGGGGGTTATATAAGGGATTGAATAGGGGCGTACTATAGGTGTTATTAAGGGGGATACTAGCCGGCCCCTCAATGTAGAGAAAATTCTGAATCCTAAGCGGCGAAGCCCGGAACCAATGGACTCTGATCCCGATAGACCTACGTAGGTCAAGCAACACAAACTTGACAAGAACAAGCCGAAGTAGGACTTGACAACCTTCAACTACCTTACGGCTAGAAGTTAGGACCAGCTTACAGGTAAATGCGAACGCATTTATACATATATACAGGGTTTCGCATACATTTATATATGCCCCCGCGGAGGCCAGTTTGTAGCTACACAAACCAGACACCTTCCTGAACACTGAACTTACCTTTTGTGAGCACGGAATGGAGGAATGGAAAAGAATAATATATACTTCCATCTTACTGGGGAGTATATACCTAGAAAATACTAGAAGAATCCATTCCTTTATTCAATGGTTCCTTGATAACTGCCAGTGAGATAACCCTATACCTCCCAAGACCATACATATCCCCATAAAGCATGAGTTTCCACTTCATGTTCCACTTTTCTTCTAGAATCCCAATCAGTTGCACTAAATACCTGTATATAGCCCATAGACAACCCTTACAGCTATAGAACCAATCATCTTCTCCGTAATTCGCAACCTCTGGTTTCCGTTGCATTTTCCATGGTCTTTTGCACTTGATGTTCCATCCCCTACGCCCCACATGTTGCCTACCTGGGTCTAAGGTTTAGGATTTAGGGTGTATACCCTATGTAACCCTGGATGCCCCCATTTTTTTGCGCAACTGGGAGCGCCAATCGTAACCTTACAATTGCATGACATTGCACAAGCTTACGAATACACCTTTCCAACCATGCAGCCCTCAGAACACTGGCCTTCGTGGCATTTTGATAAGACTCGAACATTCTCACCAAGAGCACGGTGGCCCCAAACACCACGGGCAGATCCGCTGGGAATCAAGTTAACTTGCCAGAATTATCCCCACCCCCTCCCCCTCCCCCCAAACCCTCACGAAAACCCTTGGTCCAAGATGCACGGGCCTCGCCCTATATATGCCCATATAGAACCCTGTGTACCCACTAAAAACCCTAAATGTACCCCCTTTGCTTTAGTTCCCGTTTCATGTTCCGTTCCTTCCTGTTTGACTTTCCATTACTTGCGCCTAAACCCTAACCCCTGAAACGAACCGGGATTTTCTCCCTGTACCCCTTTAAAAGGCCTTACAAGATGTTCCTACATAACCAGAGGTATGCAAAAGGACCCCTAAAACCCTAAAACCCTAAAACCCTAAACCCTAAAACCCCAAAACCCGATACATCCCAATCACATCTATGCAAAACCCCTATATCTCCCTTTAAAACCCTAAACCCAACAGTCTTGCCTTGGCCAGCGATGCGAGGCCAGCGCCATGGATTCCATTGCCAAGGTTGGTCCGGACCTTTTGGGTTCCATGAGGGTTTTAGGGTTTAGGATGTGGGGTTAAAGGAATATAATGGGGTTATATAGGGATAATGGAAAAGAAAATGGAAACTACTATATAGATTTTAGGGTTTGGGGTTTATATAGGAATAATGGAAAAGAAAATGGAAACTACTATTTAGGATTTAGGTTTAGGGTTTAGGGTTCAGGGTTTGCTGTGAGTTACCGTGCAGGCAGTGATGATCAGGTGTCAAGCACCCTTCAAATGCATGGCTGCATGCGAGGTGCTGCCGTGGCCTGACTGTAGAGGGCCATCTAGCACAATCCCTCACCCCACGCCGCGTGAGGCGGCCAAGCCACCCAAACCTACTCCTTTTAGGGTTTAGACATAAACTCAGTTAGGTCCATCTTGGTCAACAACACAAATTCATTTCATTTGGTGGCTTGATTGTTGAAGGGATCTCAAACCTTGTTGCAGGGTCAAAGGTTTTCACCCTGAAGCAGCCCCAGAAGAAGCTTTGGCAAGAAGCTCTGGCAGGCCCTGGCCCTTGGGCTGGGAGGCGCTTTGGAAGGGAGGTCTAGGTCTGGAGGTTTGGCGGGCGTTTGAAAGGCTTTGGGAAGCTGGCAGGGCCTGGGAGTCCTTGTGAGGCCCTGCCCTCAGAGGCGCTTGGGAGAAAGGGGCGATTTAGGGTAGAAATTGTATCAATATTGGTAATTCCTGACGGTTCCGGGTCTGATGTGGGTACTACCGCACCGCTAAGGCGCCCACCATAGACACAGGCAGCCTAGGCCTTGAGTTTAGGGTGTAGGGTTTAGCGTGTAGGGTTGAGGGTTTTCCAGGGTTTGTGGTTTAGGGATGAGGGTTTAGGGTTTTAGGGTTTGGGGTTTTAAGGCTTAGAGTTTAGGGAGCATCCAGTTAGGGCGTTCAGATCCCTTTAAGCCTGACCATCCCGCATGAAATTTCAGCCTCGCCCAAGGTTCGGAGCTTTGGGAGTACGCGGCAGGGCGCATTGAAAACGACGTTTATGGCCTTGAGGCCTCTGAGGCCCGTCTGAAGGCCCCTGGAGGCCCTTGGAGGCCCCTGGAGGGCCCTGGAGGCCCTTGAGCCTCCTCGAATGGCCTGGAAGCGCCTGGAAACCCCCCCACATGGATGAAGAATATATAATATGGCTTAC
>CAJNIZ010047669.1:19661-35372 GCA_905231905.1 Symbiodinium pilosum | reverse complement strand
AGCGGCGGCAGCCCTTAAATAACAAAGCCGCCTTTTGAGACAACTAATGATCCTAACATGGTCCTTCTATGAGCTGCGTACAGTGCTGTTGTAATCCTCGCAGTTCGTGGAGCTCCCAAGGAATGCAAACCAGGCTCAATGTGAGCCTAAACTGCTCTATAGTTGAATGCCAGACAAGCTTCAACAATGGAATGCCTACGTACCCCTGCTGAATTTGAGATGCAAGCACCTTTTTGTCGCCTACGCACCTTCGTCTTTCAGCTCTGCATGTGCAGCACAGACCGGTCTTGAAAAGACAAAGTGGGTACTGCGTGCCGTACTGGTTCCTCACCGGATTATTGTGCAAACGTATTGCTGAGTATTTTCGAATTGGCTTAATATGAACAAGAAATGTCTTCAATGAAGACTTTACATAATATGGACTTTACTGGGACTTGTCGCGAGTGCCCACGTTGCACGTGTGGACCTTCAAGGCCCAAGTTGCAGAGCCCTTGTGGTGGCGCACTATTCAGGATAATGTTGACCCATGATTAATGAACCCCTCCTGTTAAGGGCCTTAATATTAGTACGTATCTGTATCAGAATCTCTATTAAGGGGGTGGGGTTTATTATTCAGGGGTCTGGGTTAGCAAGAACCATTGGTACAACAGCAGTGAACTATGTATGGCGGTGAGCTTCAAAACCATTGCAATCATAACATCGTTGTTTGGGTTTGCCTGGCTGCTGCCTGTACATGCCTCGAACATCGCCAGGAGCGCAGCAACAACCTTAGAGATGTGAAACTATTGGGGGGTGCTAAAATTGGATCCACCGCAGATCCCTGGTACCTACGCTCTCAGAGCTAGCGAAGTCTTCACGGGGATTGCTGCGCGTTGCTTCCACCAGCAGAGTCTGGCACGCAGCTGATGCAGCGCTCTTTCACGCACGTGTCACAACGCTCTGGATAGTCTGGACAAAAGAAGGGACAGTTCGACAGTCTGCAGTCTATCTGTGCGCCAAGACATCCAGCACCTTGGACAGATCTCCAAGGAGTTAGCAATCACCATGAAATCAATAAATACAAAGTTCAAGTGACAAAACGCTTCATTTCGCAATCCGAGGCACAACGTCCGTGCAGTCCGCGTCCCATGATGCAAGACACAGCACAATCTGCTCGTGCACGCCCTCTGGGGTGCCGCTTGCATTGCTCGCCGCACTCTTGCAAATCTGTAGCATTCTCAACGCAGTCGCGACGAGCTACCTCATCCACTACTTTCAAGTCAGCAGGGTGTGGGGGTCTTGGGCTCTTGCAAAACACAGCAGAAGAAACTACAACTTTGTAGACAAGCGGCAACAACGCTCAGGACGGCCAAGACGACCACACGCCCAAGAGCCATTTTACACCAGCGACAAGCTCGCGCCAGTCGCAACTACTACTTTAAGTGCGAGCCGAGAACGTGCGAATCCGGTGTAGGAGCACTCAAGTTGAACTTCCTACCGGCTGGATCAAACGTTGTCATGGGTTGTTGCCGAGGCTCTTCAGGCCTTTTTTTGTGACTGATTACAGCAAGCAGTGCAGTGCTTGTGGGACATGTTCGTTAGCTGGCAACATCCGACCAGCTGTGTGTGGGCATGTTGTGATTCCAGCTTACAAGCCAGGAAAGATTTCAAGAGTCAAACCTGGGATTAAAGAACATAGGCCGAAAAGGAGAGAGCAAGCAAGGACATTTGATCCGCCAACGGCTCTGAACCTTCTTCTAAACAATCCCCAATCTCTAAAACGCTTTCACCCAAAGCAAAGCAACAGAAAACTGAAGCAGTGTACCTGGAACACATCTCGGATCTCACCGAATAGGGCGCCACAAGGAGCGCCCTCCGAAGCCAGGCCTGCGCTGTTCCAAGGCTTGAAGTCCTACTGTAATACTTTTAGGGTTTAGGGTTTGAAGCAAAAAAAGTGGTAAAACTGATAACGGAAAAGAAAATCGAAACTACTATGATATTTAGCGTTTAGGGTTTGTAGTATATAGGGGAGTTATACAGGGATGATGGAAAAGAAAATGGAAACTACTATAGTATTTAGAGTTTAGGGTGTATCTGTTTCGGGGTTGGGGTTTAGGATTCAGGGTTTGGGGGCCTAGGGCTGAGAGGTGTAGTAGAGTTCGAGGCGTGAGGTTTGTCGTGTGGAGATTGTGGTCGGGAGCTTTGGCTTCGGGGGTCGGGGCTTAGTGGGGCTTCTGAGTACAGGGTAGGGGCTTTATAGGGATTATCTAGGGGGTATATAGGGGTTATTAATAGGGATAATGGAAAAGAAAATGGAAACTACTATTTAGGGTTAGAAGCATTGTTTCCCGCCTACTATTTGTAGACATTTCCTAAGGTTTCCTGCAAACTCGCCCAAAATCCGTTCCAATTACGTCGGCCCCGTACCGCAGCTTGGGGTTCAACAGCTGGATGTCAGGTGTTTGGTCCAATTGCTCTGCAGGGTCCAAACCTACGCCTTGAAGACTTTGCTCTGGTGAAGACCATCAGAGGCCCCAAAACATGCGGCCAAAACAATGAGATTCCTGCGAAAGAGGACAGGAAAACCACATAGAAAAGTAAATTGACGTGAAATGGAAACTGGGGCATGCTAGGAATACATTTGGCTTGAGGTTGCCCCGAGGGGACCTGTGCTTGGAAAGTGCAGGTATGGAGTGCTTGGAGCATGCTGCGGGGTCTCTGAGAAGTAAAGATTGCAAAGCAGCGCAGCTAGACATGGTAGTTTCCCTAAATAGGGGGACCCCAATATAGACCCTAATATACTGTAGTGTTTATTATTGGGACCCCCAAAAAGAAGTATCCCTAATTTTGGAAAACCCCACATGTTGCTAGCATGGGTATGCTTGCTCTGGGGCTCATCCCTGTGCTCTGTGACCGACACATGTAGCAATGTCATCTTCGGATGCCCCGGAACGCCGGTGGAACATGGCAAAAACTAGCCACATATGGGGGCTTCCCAAAATTAGGGTACCTTTTTCGGGGGTCCCTACAATAAGGACCATAGTGTAGGGGTCTATATTGGGGTCCCCCTATATTGAGCGAAACTACCATATTGTTCATATACCCTATAACGGAAGGAAACTTATCCTGCGGGACTCTGACAAAAAAGCTCAGGCATCATCTGAGACAGCTTTTTGGTCACTTGGCACTCTGCTTCCAAGCAGGATCCACTTTGCCCTTCTTGTCCGGATGCTTGATCCTCGGGAGCTGGTCTTTCAAAAGTACGCGGTTTTTTTATAACCAGAGGACTTTTACGTCTGCACGAGGCACTGGTTTGTTAGGTGCGTAGTTTGGGTTTAGGGTGTAGGGTTGCCTTGGCTCCCTCGAATAAAAACTCCGCGGAGACCCCCTCACGGTAAGACAGGGGCGGGCGGGTGCCAGCCCAAGAGACGGTGTCTGCTGAAGCAATCCCTACCCTTCCATCAGATGGGAATCTCAAAATGGAGGGGGTGGGGGGCGGGGGGGCTTGAGGACACTGTTGACATGGTTGAAAGAGTCAACCGTAGGGTCCCCACTCAGGTTTGTATAGCCTGAATACCCCATACTACATGCTGATTGACTTTTCTGGGAATCCTTTTTTGTCGATCTCTCTGGGAGGGAGTAAATCGCGCCAAGAAGCAGATCTGCATAGGAGAACTCCTGGCGATAGACTTTCTCATTCTCAGCATTCCGGCCCGTGCAATCACAGAAGAATATATCGTCGAAGTGCTTCCTGACACGGAATCGAGGGTAAGGGGCACAGGCTTTGCTGAGCAACTGAAGACCGGTGCCTCGATTATAGTACTTTGGAGCCAGACCACTTCTAAAGTGTCAATACATGCATGAATCTCGGCAATCAACCCTGCATAAACTCAAGAACCTGCTCCATTATTAGTTGGAAGGCCGCGGAACTCATTAAGACTCCAAGACACAAATCCTTGAAAAACTTCCTAGTTCCTGCACAAGCAGTACGCATAGGAAGCAGGACCCAACCCCTGAAATCCTGCCCACCAAAACCTCGAAGAGCTTTAAGCACACAACCCTCAAACCCTTGCGACCTCACCCCCAACTCGTCCCAGTCCCCAAGCCCCTCTCTCAATCCAATTTCCCTCTCTTTTTTAAAGGAAGCAAGGTGCGCTGCCATGCAGAAGCATCCTTTGCCACAGGGTTGCAGGCAGTTGGGCCTTTCCTTTGGCCAGACCTGAAATCAGGCGATGTGTTTTTGGTGTGGTGATTTTGGCAGGGTCGGGTTCACGCTTTCTTTTACCTTGGGCATTGGCTTTGGGGCTACGGATTTGGGGTGTTTAAAATTGAGGGCTTTCAATGTCCAGGCCTGAAGGTAGCTAAATCCCACTTGTAGCTTCAAAGCGATCATACGGGGATAGCCAGGATAGTGATGCAGGATCTTGCCATCGCGGTTTAGGCGCTCTTCTCTGTTTCGGCAAAATGGATAAGACATACAGCGGTGGTTCAGCATGGACGACTTACCAGGTAACTCAAGCTTTTAATCCGAAAGTCCTCATCCCAAACGCTTGATCTCTTGAACCCTTCACCTACACACTATCAAGCTTCATCACAACCTGAAATTAAGACTTAATTATCCATAATATACCCATATTATGGTAACTTAGTTTACATGTCTTAATAGCAGCCCACATCATCCCGTTTCCTTGCCTCGCCGGCTGTCTTATCGTCGCCAGCGTCTTGGACCATCTTCTGGGCCTCCAGGCAAGGAAAGCTTCGAGGATTGCTTGCTGGTTGTAGGGAATGAAGGAATGGGAAACAAAATCGAAACTACGATATGAGCTATAGTCTAAACTCCTAGTATCCCTTAATAAGCCCTAGAATAGAAACCCTATATAGTCCCCTATATAACCCCATTTAAGGAGTTTAGACTATAGCTCATATAGTTGGGGACTATCTAGGGTCCTATATACTGTAGGGATCCCTTCCTCCACTGGACAGAAAAAACCAGCAACATTGGGCATGACCAAAAATGTTCTCGGATTGACCACAGAATGCTTTTCAGGTTGATGCCCGGTCTCACAAGATCCTCTGGGTCAGAGGATTTGTCCCGGATCGAGACTATAAGCTCTGAAACATAAGGACTCTCACAAAAGTGCCCCTGATTGTTGGAAATATACCCCTCCCTGTGGAGGCTTAGCACCAGGCGTCAGCTTCCAGCGAAGCAAAATTCCTCTCTCCGTTGATATGGAGAATCCTTGCGCACAGACTGTTGCTTTTCTACGTACTGCTAACGTTCTTACTACGACTTCTAGGAAAGCAATTAGCTCTGCTAGTAGCTACTGATTGTCGTGCTTCCTGCCAGTGACGATAGGAGCTGGAGACAAGTCGCCTTCCTGATGCTTTCCCCTGGTTCTCCTACTCACAGATGCCCAGACCCGACATCTGCGGAGGGAAAGGCCTGGAAGAGCGGTCCTCTAAGAATACTGAACAATGGATGTTCAACTGGGGCTGACTTCACGCCCTCCCCAACCTCCCGCATGGCGTGTAATAACTCGCCCCTGGTCGAACTAAGCGTGGCACATCCACTGCGCCACCATCAAGCTCAAAGAGGACCAGATCCTGAGCGCAACTTTATGGTAGGACCCATCATCCCCTTGTTTTCAACTACTGTGCTCCCAAATGGTTGGCCGCCTGTGCAATCCAAAATTCCTCGATGGATGCTCCCTGGCCCTAGTATTTAACTCTCACGCTGCCTCAAGAAAAAGCTCTGCTCAATACGCTCTTTAGTTACCGTGCGGCTGTTTAGCGGATGCAAAAATCAGGCGACAAAACTACGGACCCCTATAGAACTGTTATAAAGACATAACCTCCTAGAAGCCCCTAACTGTTCTCAAACCCCGCGAACCCTTTCAGCCAAAGCAACTGTTCAGACCAGTACTTGAGGCCGTCAGACCCTAACGCAATGGCTCCAAGAATTCCTAGCCGGGCATCTTACAACCACCCACACTACTCCCTCTACATGAGCTGTAATCTAAACTCGTCGCATCCCCCTTAATAAACCCTATACTGCTCCCGTGTATAGGCCCGTAGATAATGTACTATAATATACTACTGTAGCATAACAACATATACCATCATATACCATTATATAATACCATAATATACTACCCCCTGTAAGGAGTTTCGATTATGGCTCACATGACAGACGATCGAGCAAGGCTGCACTTTCTTGGATTAGAATTAAGGGCTTCAAGGTGCAAGGTTTAGGGTTTAGGGCTTGTGCAGTATATTGTGGTATACTATAGTGTCTTATGGTATATATTGTGGTATATTATGGTACATTATTATGGTACATTGGAAGTAAGAATGGCTTCAAGGTGTAGGGTTTAGGGCGTAGTGCTTGGGTAAACACACATGCTATCCCAATGAAGCCGTATCCAACACTCATGAAAACACACCGAAACCCAGGCACCTTTCAAAACCTGGAACCGAAACCCCAAATAACCCGCAATCTTGAACCTTGAGCCCCTAAACCCTAAATCCTACACTCTAACCCTGAACCCTAAACTCTCCATCCTAAACCCTAAACCCTAAACCCTAAACCTCAACCCAGGCGGCATGTTCATGGAGTTCAGACCGAAGCATCGGCGCTCCGGAGGGGCCTGACAGCCATCCTTGGAAGCAAAACAGATGCCAACCTAGGGGTTTGGGGTTTAGGGTTTCGGGTACAGGGTACTAGGGTTTAGGGTACTAGGGTTTAGGATTTAGGGTTTAGGGTACTAGGGTACTAGGGTTTAGGGTTTAGGGTACTAGGGGCTCAGGCTTGGGATTTACCGAGGATTTGAAATTCTAGGATTCAGGGCTCAGGACTTAAGTTTAGGAGGTCTGAACACTTAGGATGTAGGATTGAGGTTTAGGATTTAGAGTTTGGGCTTAGATTTAAGGTTGAGATTCTTGGGGCTAAGATCTGGGATCTGGACTTAAAGGCTTAGGGTGTAGGGTCAAGATCTCGTGACTGATCTGGTTTGGAAGGATCATGGAGGATGGTTAGAAAGGAACTGTGCTGGGGGTGCGGAGTTAAGGGAAATTCCTCAGAGGTTTCAAAAATGTCGGACAAAAAAAAAAACACACACACACACACACACACAGCTCTTGCAAGGGTGCAGACAACGAAGGTCTTAGAAGAAAGATATACGTTTCAGAGTTGATCTTCAGGATTCAAATCCCTGCTAAACTCGAAACCGTCTCAACTGCCCTCCTTGCTGCAGTCCGGAATCTGCTTGGGACGAGGAGCGTCGCAAGCACTGTTCGTTTGAGCCACATTGCAAATAAAGCGATTGTTGAGAATGTTGGTTCTCCGAGGCCATTGAAATGAGGGTTTGGAGGTTCAGAGGTCCAGGTGTTGAGAATGTGGGTTCTCCAAGGATATTGGATTTGAGGGTTTACAGGTCACGGGGTTCGAGCTTGGCTGTTGTCAACCAAATCAAACGATCCTTTTCACAAAGCCATTGCAAATCGGCATTCCAAAACCCTCCATCCCTGGAAATCCGCATGGAATCCCTCCTGCTCCAGAAAAATCTCAACAAAATAAAAGTAACAGCCATCTTTGCCGTAGAACCCCTAAAGACAGGTAAGCAAGCTGGCAAACAGCAAAGCTGTGGCCTTCCACGCTGTGCACCAGCCGCGGAAGCGGCTGAACGAGCTCGCCCTGACGCGATTTGAGTAGCGTTTTTTTTGGTGGTTGAACCTAGTCAGATTATACGCCTTATATAAAATACTATACCCCAAAAGGAGGATATAATCTTACTCTGTATTGGGTATACCATAGTATCCCCAAATAAGATACTACTCATTTAGGGTTTCGAGTGTAGGGCTTATGATAGGACTTCGGAGCTTAGGGTAGAGCTCAGGGCTTATGGTACCTGCAGGACTTTGGGGTTTAGGATTTAGAATGTGCAGTCCAAGCGTTGAGGGCTTAGGGTTCAGGATCTGCGCTTTAAGGCTAGGGTTCAAGGGTTTTGGGCCTCTCCTTATCAGAATGCCATCTTGCAGGGCATTTGACGAAAGTCTTGTCAAGTCCGGGACACTTGCATAATTATGCACCCTCTCCTGGGGCACACGGAGGAAAAAACTCCCCATGTGTGGATATCTTATGACTTATGTCGAGATCTTGTTGAGCCTCTACCCTGCGTATGATTAGAGTGCTCATTTGACACTTGCAGAAAGCTTCTGCCACATTTTGCACTGCCTTTGCATGTAGAAGATATAGATATACATATATATATATGTAATGGTATGTATATATAGATCTTTAAAGATATCTGGCAAGCAAGGGTGTCCCGTAAGAATCCTCAACATTCTTCTGGGAGAGCAGCATAGTAAGCCTGTTCCTTCTCATGCCAACGGGATCTTTCACGAAAACAATGGTGTTCACTACAGTGTTGATGATATTCGCAGTAATTGTCATTCTTTGTGCTAGAGCAAGGCAATACGAATTATCATCAGCAGGAGCGTTACAAGAGAGAGATAGAGAGAGATATTTTGGCAAGGCCAGCTACCTGAACGTGTATTCCGTACTTGCTGGTACCCGACCACGACAGACACGCCGCGTGTGGGCTCGGAGCTGCGCTGCGGCTCGTCCATAAGGGACGAGCTCAGCCCGAAGAAGAAGAAGAAGACGAAGCGATTTCTATATATATATATGTATGTTGTTTTGATTACTAGTGCGTGCAAAGAACTCAGTTCCTCGCTTCTCGCCGCCCAATACACGTGCAATGAATGAAAACCCTGAATTCCTATGCCTAGACGATGAGTAGATTCCTTTCTATTTTCCATCATCCCAAACCTATAATCCTTGTATAAACCCTATAATTCCTGCAAGATTACCCCAATGCGTGATGTCAAGGTCTCCTGTGAATGCAGGCGGGGGATATTCCTATACATGAGAGTACCTCATAGGCATCATATGGGGGTTTCCTGAAATTAGGGGTACCATTTTGGGGGTCCCCATAATAAGGACTATAGTATATTGGGGTCTATATTGGGGTACCCTAATTTTGGGAAACTACCATATGACTGTGGTTTGCAGCTACGATGAAAGCAGGGACCATAACTCAGGGCCTCGTACGGGACCAGGGCTAGCAGTCTGTCCGGCCCAACCTGCTACTACAGGGATCTTGATGATGATTTTAAGAGCTTGGGGCTTGGGGGCCTGAGGTTTGGGGGTATAGGATGGAGGGCTCGGAGGAGCGCGTGAATGGGTACGGGGCAGATCTTGAGATGGGTCGCCTGGGTTACAACACGGGTCAAACTGCAGTTGCTGCACAGGTTGTTGCTATGCGGACTTGCTTGACAAGGGATGGCAGAAGGGTTGGCAGTACGAATTCCTGCACTGTCCCATGCAAAGGGTCCGTGGTCAAGGCTTCAGCATTCCGAATGCCTGGTGGCGGAGCAAATTAAGGCTCAAGCTTGCGGGCTCCTGCTCTATACTTCCAGGCTTTCAGATACTAGCTCCGCAAACTCCCTGAAAACTCTGCTCAGCTCTCGATCCCACTGACCTTTGGTGGGCACCAACAAAAACCATGTTACTTCTACATCCGCCCCCCAACTCAGCAGACATCTGAAACCTGAACTCTGAACCAACAGCTGCTCTCAACACCAGAACCTTCCTAACCCTGAACAATGAGACTGTACATCATCACATCCAACTTGAACAGCAGCTTCCCTCTCAGACATTGCGCAGGAAAAAATTCACAAAATACACCACTGCATGGCCACTGCAAGAGCACTCCCAAGACCAACCCAAGACCAGTGCACAACCAGCCTTTGAAAACTCGACACAGCATTCGGATAGCAATCCGAGACCACTCCAAGAGCACGAGATAAGATGCAACGACTCTCCACACGAGAGCACCATCTGGAGCCAAATTGTGCGAAAAAGCAGCAGCCACCCCCGGAGCCTGTGAAGGCGGATATGCATGGCAGCACATTTTCGAGCCAAGCTTCGAATAATTATGCTCCTTGCGAAAATCCACGGAACCCACCCGCGAACGCCGAGCGCGTTCACCAACCAGTTCTCTTTGCTCAACACGCGAGCATCCCAGAGTGCTAGCACAAAGTCGTCTTGTCAGCACTAATTCCCTTATGAGCTCAGGAAGCGGCAGGGCCACCCACGAGGCATTGCACGGGCTTGCCGGGCCTCAAAGGTTCTGTTAGGCGATACTCACTGCGAATTAACGCAGATCTTCGCAGGAACACAGAAACTCGTATGCAGTTGTATGCACTTAGGTTTAGTATGGAAGCCCTCAAGCCCATCGCATCACAGGAAGATACAGGAAGAACTTGCAGAGAAGCCTCGCAGCTGGCAGAGATTGCAATGTCTAAGACTTCATCGTAGGAAAACTAACAGTTTTTCACCACTCTCTCAACTGCAAACTCTTTGTGGAACGGATTCATTTTACCTGCACACGACAGTCTTGGTAACAAAGAAAGGGGGTTACTTTAATGTCACGAAGGCGGCTTGCTCTTTCGACAAGACTTGATGCAACCCCCAAACCTGACCATAAATGAGAGCATGGCAGCCTCCAGACTGCATGATAAGCAGACAAGATAGAAAAATCAGTAACTCCGAATCCCTCGAATTTGGAAAACGGAAAAGCTCATCATAATGAGGTGCAAATTTCTATGCAGCTTCCTGTACCCCTCTCAGTTCTCAAGACATGTAGATGACAGGAAGGATAGCCTTCAGTAAATCCACCACAAAGCTCTTGCAAGAAGCTCCCGCACCTGCCCCCTAATGAACAGGATCCTGAATGCTGGAACCGCACGTAGGAATACTACCAAACATCAATTTTATCTGTGAATAATACGAACCCATGACTATAGAACACTACATACTAGTACCTAGTTGAGAAGGACCATACTTTTTTGGCATCAATCCTGGTCAGTTCTACCACTGGGGTCCCAGCAGCTGTGCCTGCAAGCTTACATGTCCAGCTCAAAACATATGCACAGGAAATGTGCAAGAAGATTTCAGCCAAGCAAAAAGGAGGAGGTGTGGTAGACCAGAGATGCAGGAGATGAGCCTTGTCACACATCGCAAAAGGCATGCCAAGCCCTTCCTGGAAATACGTCATCAATTCAAACCAGCTGGTATGAGACATGCTTTTGTGACATAGCGAGTTGGGATATGGAACATGGATTGTGCAAAACATCCTCAAGTAGCCATGTTTTATGGTCAACTCAGCTGTCGAAAACGCAGAAGACCCGAACGTACCCCGCACACAAAACCCAAACAGTTGTCTGTCTCGAGTTGTCAACGTGCACAACGCACAAAAGAAAAGAATGATAGAAGAGAACTCGAACCTCTAGGGACCTGTTGTGAGCCCCATGAAATTCTGGAAGCCTTCTCAAACCTTTCAAGACAAATTGGAAGTCACATCGGCAGCATTTCTGGTGGCTGACTGAACCAAGTAGTGAAGCTAGAACGAAAAGGAGGAGCTAATCTTACTTGCTACTGGGTCCCAAATGAAACAGTACCCACATGAGCTGAGGAAAATCAGCCTGTAACTGCCGCAGCTCCGCCGAATGACGAGGTGCTGCGCGCTGGCCTTCGTTCAGGCCCTCTCTCCAGTTTGGGGGTTTAGGGTTTACAGGAGTTGTGGGATGTAAGGGAGTTGAATTGCTGGAGGGCTTGGACATCTCCCAACTGTCCTGAACGGTTTCTACAGGTGCCCCTGCAATCGGGTCGCAAGAACACTGTCTTCAACATCCATGGGATGGAACGTAACTGTCCCACTGCAATCCTTAATGCGTGAACGGGGTCTCTAATTTATATACTGCATCCCATTCCAGGCTTCTCAATGAAGAAGATGTTTCTGCAACTGACCCCTGCTCACCCCGTTGTGTTTTGCTTTGGGCTCAGGGATTTCACATGTTATTGCTTCAGAGCTTCAGGCTTGATTCAACATGCTGAGACGCACATCCCAATGGAAAAAGACACACATCCACGGTGAATCCTGAGCCCACAACGTACTCCAAGCCCTCCGGCCTCAAGGCAGCCGAAGCCCCTAAACCCGAAGCCCCAAACTTGGGGGTTTAGGGTTTAAGATTTAAGGTTTGGGGTTTAGGGTTGGCCTAAGCCCTTCATCCAAAACGGGGACATGCCTGGCCTGCCAGATTCACGCCCACCAGGGCGTCACTGCCGTCGGAGCCCTGCCAGAACCAAGCAGGGGTATGACAACAAGAAAGCCAAAGTATGTATGTATACAGTACTATTAGGGCTTAGGGCCTAGGGATCTACTGTACTTTCTATACGTATATGCTACTGTAATATCTTTGGGGGAGAGAAAAAATCTAGCGAGCAAAGCAAACTAAGTAACAATGAGAAGCAGGATGCTAGCGCTGCTATGCAATTCCTTGTCGGTGCCATTGAATTCTTAACGAGGTTATACTGTAGACTCCTAGCAGAACCAGCTGCGAAAAGAACATACACATGAAAATCCTACATTGGCGGCATAAGTCCACTGTAAGGTGGCCTTCATGCAAACCACTTGGGGGATGCGTATGTTCGTGAAGTCTCTTCGGATCTGTGCAAAATACCTGTGGCCCTCAGATTCACTGAGCTACACAAACCACAAGTCCAGCAAATTCTTTTTCGGGGTTTCCGATGACATCAACATGCAACATTCCTTTTGCCATAACTACATGAAGTCCTGCGGCTGACAGGGGGAGGTACAACCTATCAGTATTTCCCGGGGAACTTGCCAGGCAATGTCTATCAGAAATTTGCATCTGCCAAATGTCCACCCGTGAGCGTTGGCTTAGGGAATCTCTTAAGCCTGAACTCAACACATATAAGCGGGTTCCCAAGATTAGGAGTAGGTCCCTTTAGTAAAGATTATGGTATTTGGGGGTCTATATTGGGATCCCCCTATCTATGGAAACTATCACACTGAGCTTGGGCCGCTTTTTCGGGTTGCGGGCTGCCTGCCGCTCCCACTTGGCGGCCAGTAGGTAGATGCCTGCAACACAGCACTTCAACGCAGCTTCGGTACACCGCATCGGCTTGGAGCTACGGATTGTCTCAAACCGAACGTAACTGCAGCATTTGTATTTCATATGGGGCTTTCTACTACATGATTCTAAAATTGAAGGCTCATCGGGCCTACAATGAGGGTTACAGGTAAGAAGACGCCGTTCTTCTAAGGAACATGCATGCCTGCATGTGCAGTTTTCTTGGTTCAGGACGGTGCTCCGATTCAGCGGTCTTGGATTAAGCTTTAGACGAATAAGGTAGCAATACGAAGACTACAAATACCTACAGATGATGAGCTGCTGGTGACGATGATGATGGTCATTTTTGAACATGATGCGGGCTCAACTCGACCAATTGGTCATACTCACCGTGGCAGCTATAGTACTCAGTAGTCTGGAACGAGTTCTGGTCCAGACTTTTCGGAAGACAGATGAAACCAAACGCCGCACTCACACTGCAAAGGATGTAGACATAGCTGCCACTGCCCCGCACTGGAAAGATATCGTGCGTTCCCAGTATAGGGTCACTAGGAACATTTACCCAATACTTACTGAACCATGATTCACCGGGACCCGCAGGGCTCCTGCGCGTCTCTCAAACGGGACATCCCGATCAGGGCCTGTCCGGCCCTGAGATACTACATTGGGCTTAGGGTTTAGGACTTCAAGAAGACAGAAACCCTCCACATTTGGTTTCACATCCCATAGCTTTTGGAACCCCGAACAGCGCTGGTGGCCTTTGTGCCAATGTGCCAGCCTTGAAGCAACCACGGCCTGCTAGAATGCGGGAATTCCCCCAAATTCCGAAGTAGTTATTTGTATGAGTATTATTATTTGTATTATTCTTACTATTATTCTTTGTAAGAATAATAGACCACCTTGAGGAACATGTACCAAGCTTATAGGAGTTTGTGGGATTTCACAGATCCCAACAATCAGCTTGCTTGTCTTGTGAAACGCAGCAAAGATCTTGAGAAGCTCACGAGATTTTAGAAGGGGTTCGTAGATTGCAGGATTGTCAAGGCGCCGGGCTGTCCCTACGCAAGGCGTGGGATGTCTGTTTCTGGTCTCTTTTGAGTGAGCGAAATGTCCACCAAGGATCAAACCGATACTCCGGGGATCTTCTTCTGGAGCCATCAGTACGCCGACATAAAACTACCACATAGCTGTTTACCCCTCCCAGCCGGCATAAGACCGCCGTAAATGCTGCGACCGCATAACCCTAAATTCTAAACTCTGAAGTGCAGCAGCCAGCCTCGAACAAAACGAAGAAGTTGTCACCATGGTTGCGACCTCTCCTCGCCTCACTGACCGCGGTCTAGGGTTTAGGGTTCAGGGTGTAGGGTTCAGGATTTAGGGCTTGGGGTTTAGGGTTTGTGGGGCGTGAAGCCGGCATCTGGCACCCTGTGTTTATCCTAACGGTATGGTACAGCTTTATTGAAGTTCCTTCAGGGCCAACCCTATATACACCCCAGTTTCTACGTGAGTGTCATCTCCTTTCAACTTGATTCTCCATTTTGGGGGCATCAACAAACCCAATACGACCCCGAATATGTCCCCACAGAGCCCTTCCTAAGCCCTAGACGCTAAACCCTAACACCCTAAAACCCTAAAAACACTAAACACTAACACTCTGAAACCCTAAAAACCGGAAACCCTAACACCCAAAAACCCTAAAAAACCTGAATGCTGACACCCTAAACCCTGTGTAACCCCTGGAACAAATAAGGTCCCCAACGGCTGCTTCATCTCTCGCACGTGCAGGTGTCTGCCTCGGCTGAAATTGATGGGATGCTTGAGGAGGTACAGGGGACATGGGCTCAGTGGAAGAGAAAATGCAAGCTACATACCATTTAGAGTGGGTTTTTTGGGGATACAGAAAAGGATTCATGGAATGGAAGACGGAAGCTGCTATTTAGAGCTTAGGGATAAGGAGAAAAAGGAACTGATTCTGTGAGGTCAGGGTCTGATGAGGTCTTGCTTTTTGTTTTGATCCCTCTTCTAGCACTACCACCAACACTACCAGCACTACCTCTCCTCATCCACTCCTACCACTACTGCTCCTGCTGCTATGGCAGCCACCACCATCATAAGCACTTCACACATCATTGTTCACCCATTATCCCAATAGAGCCCCAATCTACTATAGTAGCTTCCATTCTCTTTTCCATTATCCCTATAAAACCCCAATATGATGTTCTGCCCAAAAGCATGTGCATCGCAAGCGTTTCTTGGATGTCATGCAGCAAATGCACTGGGCAGCAAACAGAACCAGGCACCCTGAGTCCAGGAGTGGTCGCAGCCGACTCCGCAGAGCCCTGCCCAAGCCCAAGAAGCTGAATCATAATCCCAATATAACATACTCTATCATAATATAGTAGCTTCCGTTCTATTTTCCATAAACCCCAATATAACATACTCTATTATAAGATAGTAGCTTCCATTCTATTTTCCATAATCGCAATACAACATACACTATTATAAGATGGTGGCCTCCATTCTCTTTTCCATAATCCCAATATAACATGCCCTATGATAATATAGTAGCTTCCATTCTCTTTTCCATTATCCCAAGATAACATACCCTATGATAAGATAATAGCTTCCATTCTATTTTCCATAATCCCAATATAACATACACTATTATAAGATGGTGGCCTCCATTCTCTTTTCCATAATCCAAATAAAACATGCCCTATGATAATATAGTAG
>CAJNIZ010047669.1:0-18955 GCA_905231905.1 Symbiodinium pilosum | reverse complement strand
GTTTGGGTCTGGCTCGAGGCCTCCAGTTCAGGACAAAGCATAGAAGGAGCTATGCCAAAGCAAGGAATGGCATGACTCATACATTCCACAGAAGGAGGTGCCCAGCCTGTAAACCCTGCAAGCTCCTCAAAGCGGCAGACCGTGGGACGGTCTAAACACTCATCAAAGCTCCGGGCGTTGTCAAACAAAGCGGCGGCCGTGTCCTCGCTTGTGCTTCTGCTCCGTATGTTGCGCCTGGGCAGTCGCCCATAAAAGGAAGCTTAAATTGACCCGTACGAGGTCTGGACGTCTGCTCCACCAATTCTGGGATGTCCAGCAGAAAAGGCAACCGCAAGTGCTGAGTTTCGCACCAGATTTTGTCAGGCGGCTTGATTGAAAAGTTTGCCCGGCATACCTGGTGATCATCCCCTTCCCACCGGCTGACACAGGCACCTACCCAGCCGCCGCAGACTCACAACAAGCACTGTCATAACCTTTTTTGTTCGCGTGGCGAGCCTCTGGGTGTAGGCAACAAAGTCTATATGAATGGCAGCGTCAAGCTGACGATTTGCACACGCAGTCGCTGAGCTGGTGCTGCGTCTGCGGGAAAAGTGGTTGTTTGGCTTTGGTCTGTGAAACCTCCTGAGAACAGCCTGAATCTCGCCCAACAAGAGGCTTCGATTCGGAGACTGAGACGTTGCATTCTCCTTAGGTGTCCTCGTTGCGAAAGAAGCCTGCCAAACAAGCAAGTGCATGACGTAATCTCTGCAATGCCTCTGCAGCCATCCTTGACTTCAGCTCCATTCAACCTCACCTCCACCAGATGCGATGAACTCCCGGACCGCCCCCTGAAGGGCAGCAGTCACAAATCTCATCTAGTGGTAGAGTCGGGAGAAAGCGGATGAATCTGCAAGTGTGGATTAGCAGCTCATACAGTTACAGGGCACCTCACTGTCCTTATGCTCAGCCATCACATAGTGCTCCAGCCCAGGCTGAGGACAACGCAGCTACGACGAAGAACACCAGCACGTTGGGTATCTCGGCTTGCACTCGCAAGTAAAACAAAGTTTTTGATGGGGCACGTGAAAACATGTCGAACCATGCAGGCAGAAGTCAGGGGATCAATTTTGAGGACCCCATCGGGATCTTACGTGTTTTCCCAACAACGAGCCTGCACTGATGTAAAACAAACCAAAAAAAACTCACAGTAGTCCCGGCAGTCCCGGAAGACGTTCAGGCAAAGGCTTACATGAAGGAAATTCTTGGGCAGCGGCCATGCCGATCGTCGCAATAACTTGTTCCGGGCCTCATTGCGTAAACTGCATGGCCCCCATGGGGTATTTAGGGTTTGTACCCCAATAATGGAGAATCAAATGGAAAAGAAAATGGAAAATGAAATGGAAACTGTGTTTATATAGGGGATTATGGAGTGCTGCGCAAGATAGACGGCAGCATGCAAAGCCATACTGCTATCAAGCGAACGTGCGATAGCAAACATCATGAAAAGCCTATGCCCAAGAAAAATCACCATGATGCAGATAAAACTGCGAGTTATCTTAGCACTGCTGGCCCAAAACCCTTCATATTTCAGCTGCGAGACTGTATATTCTACAACCACAAAATCAAACAGGACAAGCAAAGATATCCTGGCGACGATACCACTTGATCCAAGCTTGTGCTCCCATATGGAACACAAGACAGGCTGGAAAAGGGATGCTCATCCTGAGCCTACTCAGATACACGGTGATGAAGAATGACCAACGTAACAACTCTCAGATCTCCTAGGCAGGCCTAGCATGGAAAGGTTCAGCGACCTACCTTTGGTTAGCTAGGAGTGAAGGAATGGATCCTTTTGTAGTCCCTATACAACCCGTTCTAGTCGTTTCCACATTCCTTCATTCCTAGCTAACCAAAGGCAAGGCAAGGGCCCCTGCTGACATCCTCGGCGGGTGGAGGCGTTGGCTCAGGGTCATCCAAAGAAGGCAAGTACTGGCGCCGATTGCCCACTGCGGCACCGGCTTCCTCGACCAAGTTCAGATTAGGATTTAGGGTTTAGAGTTGAGTTGAGGCGCTTGGGGCTCCAAAAGCAGCTTATTAGGGTGTAGGCTTTGAGGGGCTCCAGGGTTTATATCTGCTAGCATTTGAGGATTACCCGTTTCGACCTTGAGGGGATCTCCTGACATCCTTCTGCGTCATGCAGTGCTTTGGACAAAGTTTTGAGGGGATATGGAAGTTCGTGTACACTGTTCAGCGAGCTGGGCTGTGATAATCCATAAAACGTCCATCAACACAAGGAATGTCATTGCGGTATGGTCCCTGGCAAAGCAGAAGCAACATGCCCAGCATGCATTATTCCTATGGGGACAGCTGCCGTCTCTTAACATATAGCATCCCCTGCATACTCCGAAATACAAACTGTAAGAACCACCAAGAAAGGTGTCAGAAAACCTGAGACAGGCTCAAACCCTGCAAGCCCCAACTCAATTCTGATTAGATCTCTATGTATCTCTTCCAAAAATGCCGCCGACTTCCTGTAGAATCATACAAGTCCGATCGTTAGAACATTGGGCTTACATCGACTTGAATCTTGTTCTTGCATGATACTCGGGATCATACGGGATTGCTACAGCATACTGTTGGTCACTATAAACGGGGTCGTGCAGGAATCATGCTTGGCTGCATATCAGATCGACATAAAGAACTGCAGGGGTCGCAAATGGCCTGTGCCATCAGCCACCATGCAGCAGCCCCTGGCGTTAGGGCTCTCCCTAGATTGGTATTCAACCACAATGAGGTCTCCAACACACCCCAAAAAATGCTCCAACTGCAAGGACGCAACAAGAAGGAGAGCCAGAATTTTGCGACACGAAATGAGGGGTGAGCTTTGAATTCTGGTGACTGCCCACAGTAACAACAAAAAGTATAGAACCGCTTGTGGCTAATCAAGTTCAAGGCATTTGGTTTAGAGAGTTTCGGGCTTGAAGTTTCGGGTGGGGACATGGCTTGCACAGCCTAGCGCTTGGGATCCGTGCAAAGGATGACCTGCGTGGAGTAACCCTACCATGCTGAACCATCCTTCTCCGCCTGTAGCTAGGCCTACAAATAGGGTTGCAATGTTGGCATGACTCCCTGATGCTGCTGGTGCCGCCAACCGGTCCAGCCTGGCAGCACGCCCTGCACGGACCGCTCTGCCTGCAAAGGGCACTCAGCATCACAAGTCTAGCCCCAAGCGAAGGTAACTCTTTGAAAGGAGGGAGGATCCTGCAAGGGAATAGGTCAAGAATTGTGGCGCACTCCTATCCAGGACCCTAGGTCCACCATGTTATTGTTTGCTTGGACCCTCTTTTTGTTAGCAACTCATTTGGGTAGTCTCCACAATTAGGATCCCATGTTGGTACCCCTAAATTTCAGGTGCCGGAATATGATCTATCACTAGAAGGGGCCCATAAATTTGAAAACAACCCTAAACCCCACACCCTAAATCCTAAATAGTAGCTTCCATTTCCTTTTCCATTATCCCTATATAATCCCAATATACCCCCTATACAGGGTGGGTTTAGGGTTTGGAGTAGGAAGAGCTTGGGGTCGCCATCTTGAAGACGGATTCATTTTCCTGTGTAGGGTTTAGGGCTCATGCAGTAATGGACAGTACTGGAGTTATATGAGCTACGGACTAAATTTAGGTTGGGGAGACCTATAGGGAACTATATAACGTTTTGGGGGGGACCTTGTAAGGTATACTACGAATTCAGGCCAGGGTTGTATATGGATAATGGAAAAGAGAATGGACACTCCTACCTTGTAATCAGTATGATAGGGGTAGTCGGGAATAAAGCAATTTTATGATGCAGGGGTTCCATAGTGATTATAACCCCCTTATTCCCTACTAAGAACCAGATGGTTTGTGTTTCAATGTTCCAAACCAGAATCCAGTGGATTGAATCTGCAAGCTAGCTCAAGCTTGTCAAAGCTCAGCTTGCAATCCAGGGATGTCACCGAAAAAACCCTAAACCCTAAACCCTAAATCCTAAACCCTAAACCCTAAATCCTAAACCCTAAATCCTAAACCTAAACCCTAAACCCTAAACCCTAAAAAAGTAGCCTGAAGAAGGAGCAACACAGGTACAGGACCCCTTCAAATGAGGCTCCAAGAACCCTTTTACTAGAAACGCAAGGCTGCCAGCAAGCAACTTTTCTCAGCGCAGGCACAGGCAAAGGGCCTCCCACTGGCAAAGAGTGTGAAGAAATCAGAGGCTCCATAACTAGGGTCTCCCCTATGTACCCGGACGTACTACACATTGTTTTCATAGGAACCCCGCAAAGCCTACTGGGTGTTAGTAGGAAATGAGGGAATAAAATTCCGATATACGTAGTCCCTGTATACTAGATGACCTTATTCCCTACTAACCACGAGTAACACAGGGAGCCCCTGACTTTTTGGAACCCCCATAAACCCAATAACTACTTAAGGCTAAACCCTAAATAGTAGCTTCCATTTTCTTTTCCATCATCCCAATATATCCCCAATATACCCTATATCTACTTTGGTTAACCCTAAACCCTAAACCCTAAACCCTAACTTGTTGGATGCCCCCCTACCATGGAAGGGCCTGGGCCAGCTCTGCTGGCTTCCGGAGGCCGAGAGGTCATTAGCAGCACATGGAAGGTTGTCAAAGTGATGGTCCCTTGTTAAGGGGCCCTAGAACTTAGGGTTTAGGGTTTAGGGTTTAGAGTTTAGGATAGTACGGCCCTAATGTTCAGGGTACCCAACATGAGACCATGTATTTTGACAACCCCCCTCCCACCATCTCATCAAGGGCACGCTTGCCCTGACGCATCCGACGCACGGGCACAGCATAGAAATCTCTGCAGAAATTCATTCAAAAAATTGTGCATCAGAAAAGACGCTGCGCAATCGCCCTGGACAACCAGCAAATCTTGGACAGCTCTTGCGCGACATCCCTAGACACTTTGTTTGTATTTGATGGTGATGCGGGGGCTGCAGACACGCTAGGTACGTGGTGATTTTGAGGAGGCCGATGCCCAAACGACCAATGCACAGAGACTACCGGGAGGCTTCAAGGCATAGTAAGAACCCATCCCTTTGCTCCCACAAAGAGCTAGTAGCTACAAATGGCCGCGCATGTCACCTCTGGGCATTTGCGTACATCTTCAGGCCGCGATCCCACTCACGCTCGCCCAGCCCACTGGGAGTCCTTTCCAGAACTGGTGGGCTCGCGGTTTGGAAGCCGAGTCGGGGTCTAAGGTTTAGGGTTAAAGGTTTTCTTGTTTGGGTTTGGTTGAGTGCAGAGGCGTGTAGAGCTTTGGAATTTCAAGAATCTATTGAGCCTGAACCCTCATCAAGCTGATGATGCAAAATCCGAAATTTCTCGGCCACTCCACACGATACGGTAATTTGTATTCAGGAATATGGACTGCCGATTGCAAGACCAAAGCGGCCACAACCAGAACAGACCTTGATCATATCTGGGCACAGTTCGAAAAAGACTGAGCGCTTCGCGGAAGACATAATAGGCCGAATCAATCAGGGGTCGGAGGTACAACTATACATCTCAACCCTGATGTCCTGACAGTCACCACGCCTTTGCCATTTGCCTCCCGGCAGGACTGCGCAACCATGCCGCAATGGTCCCCCCTGGCACTGCATGCAACAGCGACAGCAGTGCAGCAGTTGCAGAATGATCATGGCGGTAGTGGTAGCCCTGAAAGTAGCAGTGGCCGTCGAACCAGGTTTGGTGGCAGACTGCAACGCCAAGATAAACATGCGAGGTGCCAAAGGCAGTCATCGAAGAAAAGCCTCAGCGACGGGTCTGATTCAACTATATGAGAACCCTCACACATACACCCCAAATAATCCATTATAGTAGTTTCCATTTTCCATTATCCCCATACAACCCCAATACAACCTAGGGTTGTGAAAGGAATGGCTTGGAACGACTTTGCTGGCCAGGAGGCATTCTGTCGTAAGGCACGCTCGTAGCTTCCTGAGGCGAGGGTGACCAGGGGGTGTCTGCCTTCATAAGAGGCAAATCGGGCTTTTCTGGTGCTTGGCTAATGTCTTACTTGCAGAGCTCTTACACTGAGAGCCGTCGATCCCGTAATTACGCCTCCGCATTGGCAACGTGAATGTCACGGAGTAGAATGGAAATGCCTTGTTGGATCCCATTGTGGCAAACCTAGGTCAGGCGGTAACCTTGCAACATCGCATTTTTTGATTCCAATGTGCGCAAACCTGGTCGTGGATGACCTCAAAGGCATATGCCTGTCTTCAAAACCTTATGCGTAGTACATTCCACTAAAAAGCCAGTGCCCCTCAGCAGGAACACCAAACTATATCCTTCTGCTTTCTACAACAAACTTGGGTCAATCCCCCACCCAGTACCGGGTACCACAAGGGACCACTGTAGGTATATTAAGGACCTATTAACTCCCTGAGCTTTAAACCCCAAACCCTATTACTGTAGGGGGGATTGACCTGACTGAAAACACGCCAACCCACCCAGCCTCGCCTTGACAACCCTGCGAGGTCGTCACCTCTAAGAGGCTAAAACTTAAACCCTGAAGACCTCACGAAAAAACCAACATTCCGTTTAGGGTATAGGGAATAGGGGAAAACCTCACAAAAAAAATTACCAACATTCTTCTATTGTGCTCCCTACATAACTATATCACAATTATACCCCAAAACCCTTATCTAAACAGGTCCCTAGATAGCCCTAACCCAGCCTTCAGTCGAGGGAAGTGGGTCTGGGCCTTGTTGGAGGACAAGGGTGGCTGGCGGCCTCGGACAAGCTGCCATGACGCCAATCCCAGTGCCCCGAAAAGAAGACAAAAAATTTGGGGTATGTATGAAGGAGCTCCTAAATTGAGAAAGACCAGAAAGGGATGGATGATTTGCAAAATTACACTCCCTAAACTCAACCAGTGCTGCCTTTGTGTTTCTAGGAGCAGCTGGATCCAATCCACCCGTGGAAACCGCACTCGCCGTGGGAACCCATACGTTGTCCGGACAGCTGCCACAAAACCAATCACCATTCTGATTCGCACTTGCATCCTTTGGGCCAAGCACAAACAGTGGTACTGTTTCTACTGCCGTAACTAAGGCTACTGGCTGGTCAAGTTGAGGAGCCGATCTGGTTCACGTCTTTCCCATCCCAGTCCTCTCAGAATCAGTATCGATCCAGATATCCATCCACCTGTCTATCTAACTACCTGCCCATATTGCTATCTATCTATCTTCCTAACTATCTATCTATCTATCTATCTATCTCTCTCTCTCTCTCTCTCTGTGCATGCGCATATATATATATATAGATATGTATATCTTTATATGTAATGCATGCGTATCTAAATAGCCATATATGCATATGCATATATCACTAGACATGCACATATAGATATATATGGAGAGATAGGTGTCTCTATGTAGAAATATAACATATATCTTAGACCCCGAAACTCAGTCCTTTAGGAGGAGCTGCCAGACTGTCAGGCCAGGAATCACCTACAGAGCAGGTGGAGATCTCAATTAGTTGGGCTTTCTCATGATATGGCCTTCTAATGGAGGTGATAGGGTATAAATGACTGTTTAAGGGCTTAGGTAGGGTTTAGGGCTGCTCAAAACAAAGGAGGTACTTAGGCACCTTGTGGATAGTTGGGGGGATCATAGAATCTGATTGAGGCTTCAGCTCTCGGAGCGGCTCTACAAACACACCATGTAGTGTGCGCGAATGAAACGGTTTAGAGGCGCAGGGTACTACCACAATAAAACTTACCCGAAAGGTCCTGGGATTAAAACGCCATAAAAGGTTGGACTGAATGCTGTCAAATGAGTTGTTCGAGAATTTTCCAAGTGCTAGGAAACCAAGATCAAGCGCTCCCACCAGAAAAACAAGAGGAATCGCTGCCAAAGCAAATAGGCTTCGCAAGTTCCATCCCTGCCAAGTCGTGAATCAAACCTGTGAATCTGTCATCCCATACCCTTGACCTTAACTCATTCTAGTGAACTCACGCAGGCCATGGACCCTGCACACCTGCTCTGTGAACCGGCCCTTGGCCCACTCCTGAACTTACGCCTTCAAACCTTACCCTGCTTCATCTTCCGTCATAAGATTCCGTCAGCCTCTTGCCCTACAACATGTACGATACTTGGGGCTCAGGGCTCAGGGTAGTTCCTATACATTCCCCAATCATGTAATAATGGAGAATCAAGAATCATCTATACACACTCTTGTCACGATCTTAAGAACTCTTCGCAACCCACCGGACCCAAAACTCTTAAACCGTCGCCTACACCCTAAACTCTAATCCCTAAACCCTGAAAAGTAGTTTCCATGTGATTTTCCATTACCCCAATATAACCCCAACCTTAATGTTGGGAGACCCCCATATGGTCGCCTAACCCTCCAGAAGCACAACAGTTCAGCCGCTCAGCTTCGCCTCCAGAAGCGAAAGCGCCTCGGGGACTGAAAAAGTTTGGCCTTATATTGGGGTTATATGGAGGTTATATTGAAAAAGGAAAATGGAAAATAAGATGGAAACTATAGGGATTATGGGCGTTATATAGGGATTATATAGGGGTATAACGAGGTTTGAAGCTTGGTGCTTGGCTTTTAATTCTTGTGATCCTGTTGTGCTCTGGTTCCGAAACCCCCAAAATGCGCCAGAGCAAGTCCTTGAACGGTGGCCCCATTTTTGTTACCCAGTGGCAACACAACTCCCTAAACCTGAACTACTGAAATCTCCAATGTTATCGCAGGAGTGTGCTGGATCCCTATCACAATCCCTATTAAATACCCCCGTATACTATAGTAGCTTCCATTTTCTTTTTCCATTATCCGTATATTCCCTATTATACTCCCTATTAAATGGAGTGGGTTTATCAATCATGGGTTTGGGTTAGGATCCTGACGTCTGACCTAAACAAAGTGCAGAAGAAAAAACGGAAAGGCCTCACTAGAGACTGGAAGACAAGCTGCAAGCCTTTCCTTAACGCGGCTTGCATCCTTAAGTGCTCCAAACGCTAAAACCTAAACCCTAAAAACCCTAAAACACTAACCGTAAAACCCTAAACCGTAAAACCCCCAAACCCCTGAACCCTAAAACCGTAAAACCCCTAAACCCCTCAACCCTAAAACCTTAAAACCACAAAATCCTAAAACCTAAAGCACTAAACCCCAAAACCTCAAAACCCTTAAATTGCCAAAACCAGTCTGTTGGAGCTGGCCTTCCGCCCAACTTTCTCGGCGAAGGGAGTATCGGCACTGCTGGCAACAGCGATTTTCATGTTGGGATACTTGCCTCAGCCACTGGGATTCAGGGCAACTTGCATGAAAGCAAGAACAAGAATATACAAGAGTGGTAGAGAGAAGTACCATGATGAGGTAATGAATTATAGGACCTAGCTGCCTCTGTGGCTTACAGGGTTCACTCTGTTCAGTAGAACAGGTGAAAAGCTCCATCGCTGCTGGATGTTCACATAATATGCTGTTCCTCCCGATCCTTGCACTGTGAGTTTGCTGGTAGAGGAGGGGGGCTGCAGAAGCGTCAAAGCTTGCAATGGTCTTTTCGAAAAGTGCTGATTTGAGGGCTCCAAGCGAAGGCTGACACCGGCTGACACCAAGCCGACTACTGCTTTTCTGATGCAGCTCCTGATGCAGCCGAATAGGATCTTGAAGAGAATGTTGTCTTCTCCCGAATGCTGTCTTCTCCATTTTGAAACCCCGATCCTCCCTTCTGGATTGCCACATGATGAGCAACCTACCTTCCGGGATCAAGATGAAGTTATTTTAAGATAGACCAAGATGAGGGACGTGGATGATACGTTGCATGGAGATTGTGGAAACGACGGCAGTCCACCTTAGGGGTGCTACTGTCAAGCGTAATTGTTTTGCAACAATCCATGGGCCTTCCCAGACTATATCCTGGAGTCGAAAACCCTCCATGTCATGCAGACAAGTTGCCATCAGCATGATTTTGCAAGGCTTTCAGTGCTCCTTCGAGCCGTCAGCAACACGTAGTCAAAACCCCACACTACAACAATAGCCCAGCATGTACGAGGGTCAACGAGCAACCAGAATGCAAATACGTCATGAGGGTCCTTTGTGCAACGAAATCTTGTCCGATCCGCTCATGACCTGAGCTTTCAGCCAGCATCATCCAGCGATAGCGAATACAACTGCGTGGGTGACCTCTCTTTGAGAAAGTGCTTTCAGGTCTCTGCAAAAACCTTCTATAACATCATCATCATTTGAATTGAAGTTCTACAAAAACCGCAAACATGCAGCAGCACTGCCACCAAAAAGTGCATTCAAGACACGATCATCCTTATTATCGGCCCCCTACACACAGGACATCCAGGATTTTTGAGCGAAAAAAAAAAGGCACATTGACATGGGTATGTCCAGGCACAAGGCTCCCCTGACATCCCAGAATACTGGGGTTATATTGGGGTTATATAGGGATAATGGAAAATAAAATGGAAACTACTATAATAGGGTAGTATATTGGGGTTATATACGGATAATGGAAAAGAAAATGGAAACTACTATATCTCTATTCCTTACGATGCTGGGTAGCCCAAGGGTACCCCGAAATCTTGGAAACCCGCATGTGGCTGAAAAGGCCCTGGCGCCAGTGACACCTTCGCCGCGTCCCCGGAGGTCCCCTGTGACGACGTCGCTGTCGTCTGGTATGGCCTCCATCTCATACATCTCCTGCAGGAGATAGGGCGTCTCTGGCATGCGTAGAGGTGAATGGGTATGTTGCATATAAAGGGCTAGTCACAGACAATTGGGGAAGTATAGCAAAAAAGTTTCAGGGGTGTTTGTCCAAGTTTGGATGCCTCTAAAGGGAGCCTTCCGAGAGGATGTGTTCGGGATATCTCATATATGTGCATGTATATGTATGTGTGTATATAAAAACATATATATATATATGGGGCGTCCCTGCTTCTGACACATACCCAAGTAGTTCTTTAGGCTCTCATACAGATTTCAACCCTGATAGCAGAAGGGAGGCCAGCGCCCATGAGTTGCAAAAGATCAGCAGATGTTGAAAATCTCAGAACGGTCATGACCTTGGAGCAGTGACATCTAATTGATACGCCTCAAAATAATCAAACCCAATGAGATCTTAATCTCCTTGTCCCACAGACACGCGTCCAGGTCGAAGACACATAGCTCCGGATATGGTCCAGAGCCGCCTTCAGAACCAGCCTTCCTGCAGAGGCTCACCGAAAGCATCGGGGGAACACGAGCCTGATGTAGCTAAGACATGTGGGTGAGTCGTTAAAAACAGGTACCCGAAATAGAAAGGGTCGCAATGTACCAGGAAGCCACAAAGCCTTTGACAACCCGCCATGTAAACAATCTTTACAACAGCTTGCCTTGTCACGATGGACTACTGCAATAGAAGCCCATGCACAGGCAAAGCTTGTCTACAGCTAAGACATGGTCGGGAGCGAGGCAACAGATGTAGAATGCAAGGCCCTCTACAAGGATCCTGTCCCTAATTCCCTGCTGCTAAGCAACAGAAAGGAGGCTTCTCACAAGCTGTCCTAAATACTGGTCGAATTGCCGGTCGCCAGCGGAACCCTGCAAAGGCCAAACCTTAGCCAGGCTGCATGCAACGCTTGGACAGCACATGGGAGTTTGCTTTAAATACATATTCAGGGACTCTGAGGTGATTCAGCTGTCATCGGACTTGTCTGCAAAAGGATGTGGTCGCTTGGGTGGTTTCATGGTATCATATTTGCATAGATGCTGTACTACCCAATCTGAACATCCAATGCAAGTAGGAGCTCAGGGACTGCATTTGAGATTCCATCCTCAAAGCATGCCGATGCAAGAGATGAGTGGTCAATTCCCCAGGGCAAGCCCCCAGGGAGAAAGAATTTCTGTGAGTCCTTGACTTGGGGAGTTGCATCTTAGACTACGGGGTATGCAGCTCTCCCTCAATGGGTGTAATCGGCTCACCCTGGCGGTCCCTAGAGTATGTTCCTATCAGAACACGAGTCACCATAAAGGGCTCATCGACTCCCGGAGCAGCACACGAAACCCAAGGCCGAGAATAACTGGGGGGAGTAGTAGGGAATAAGGAGGCTATGTTATAGGGATTATATAGGGATTCTATTCCCCTATTCCCTGCCACCCAAACGAAGGCCCGGACAGTTCCAAAGCAGACCCGCAAGCGCGAGAAGCAGCACAGGGCGTCGGGCCATTTTCTCCGTGCCGCACAGCAGAAAGAAAAAGTGTAATCAGTGTAATCTTTTGGAAAGGACATACGATAAGCTGAAGAGAATCATGGATAGAACTACAGGGTTCTTGTTCTAGTTTCAGGAATTTGTGTAGGGATTTCTCTGGTGACTGGTAAGGCTTGGTGGGAGTGGGTTCGTCGTGAAATTACAGGAGTTCCTCGCAAGATCAGCATAGGGGATTCTAGGGGAGACCTTGCTCGAGCCGAAGGGGAGCCCAGTCGAACAGACACGCGCAGGTGAGTCTCAGGTAGCGATGCGCACTGAGGTTTTGATTGCTGGCACTTTGTGCAAACATTTTGGATTAGAAGAATGCAGCTGATTCCTCGTGCGACGAAGTGTAGTATCATTAGCTGCTATGCATGACCATGACCGAGTGCGCCAGGCACGCCATGCCCAGTTGCATCAATTTGCACTCAGCCGTAATCCATACGCCATGAATCTGAAACCCTCACTTAATCCCTATGCAAGACAGGAAAGCAACAACGGAATCTTGCCATGAGTCTTCCCAGGAGCCCCTGTAGTCCCACATGTACGTAAAGAGCCTAACAAGGAAGAGTCGTCTTAAGCTTGCAGTGTGGGGATGAAGGAAAGTAGACTCTTCAGACGAGGCAGCGTCGGCTGCACGGAAGTATGAAAAGGCGGCCTAGCGTCCCCTTCCTGAGATGCTGACATCCGGGCACACGCCCCATGCTACTTCTGTCTGGGCCACATACTAAGCTAGTGGAAGTTTGCACATACACACACGGCAAGCTTGCTAGCTGCTACAAAAGGTAACTGACACTCTAAACGAAATGCAAGGCACTAAATCCAACTTAAAACCCAGCATAGCAAGAAGCCAATTGAACAGCCAAAGTCACAGCCTTGGTGTTTGCTGGAAGGAAACCCAAGCTTCTGCTGTACATCCTCGGTCACTCAGGCTGGAGTCAAGAATCGGCTTCTGGCATTATGATGGCCCTTTCAAGGATCCTCTTCAAGTTCTGGGCACCTTAACGCTCTGCAAGACAACAGCCATGGTAAAGATCAAACCTCATGGAAGCCTTACAAAACCCTAGTGCACACTGCATGCACGAAGGGCGACAACCACAAAACTCTGTGAACTCATGCGTCCGATAATCATCTGACAATGGGGCCCAAAAGTAAAGCCTCAAAATCAGCTCAGGGAAGGGGCTCTCTGAGACAAGTTCACCTGCTGCCCTCCTAAGCGCTAGAAACTATAATCCAAAACGGATTCTGTACATATGAGCTATAATCTAAACTCCTAGTATTCCCCTTTATAACCCCAAAAGTAGTCCCCTATATATCCCCCCTTTGAAAGAGTTTAGATTATAGCTCATATAAGTTTGCAAGCACTGCAGTAGATGGAGCCATCCGGATGCAGGGAAGTACAAATCTAAGACACAAGGATATCAATATTTAGGGTTTCGGGTTTATTGGGTTTCTGGTTTGGGGGGTTGAGGGTTAATAGGGTTGAGGGTTTAGGGGTTTAGGGTTTAGGGATATAGATTCTCAGAGTCAGGGTTTAGGGCGTAGGGAGCCAAAAGGAAAGGGGGATCCTAATATAGACCCAAAAAAAAAAACGATCATCCCTATTATAGGGTCCATAAACCCCAAATTATCATCCCCATTTTGGGGTTCCAAGGCGAGACCTCTACTTTTTGGAAGCTTTGATTTTCCTGTTGCTATTAAGGAACATTGAAATTACTGTATTGGGGAAACTCCTACTTTCTACTATATATATATGTATACATCTGTATATATCAATACACATATATATATACATATATGTATAGATAGATAGATAGATAGATACATGATGGTAACTTAATTTAAGTCCCTGAGCAGCAGCCCAGTTTACCTTGCTGGGGCCCTGGCAACAAGGACACCACGGCAACCTTGGCAGCCGCAGAGCTGGCTTTCAGCGGTTTAGGGATTAGGGTCCCAAAATTAGGGGGAGCTTTTTGGATGGTTTATATAGGGGGTTATGTAGGGATAAACAGGATTTAGGTGGCTTTTTTTGGGCGTTTTGGGGGTTCTGGAGAGTTTGGGGCGGAGTTTGCTAGGAATGAAACCACCGTCCCCATCCTTACTACCTGTCGCGGAAGATGAAAGCCAGCCAACAGTCCGTTCCAATGGTGTAGCTTGACTTGTGCTAACGCTTCTTACTTCTGGATTAGCTTGGCTTAGGACGTGGCATGTTAGCACCTGTAGTGGTCCTGATCACCCTACCTGCCGTCATATGAGCTATAGTCCAAAGTCCTTACAGGGGCTTATAGAAGGGATCATGTAGAGGTGTAATGCAAGGGTTACTATGGGGGATGCGAGGCGTTTAGACTATAACTCATCATAGGGGCCCACCATCTTTCTGTGCAAACGGGATCAAGCTCAGGGTTCAATTCATATTCTGTTCAGTCAAAGCGCGGCTGCAGCAGTCTCCGCGCACCCTTGGGGCCTTACCTGAAGCCCAAAAACCTAAAGCCCGAAACCCAAAACAGTAGTTTGGACTGTCTTTTCCATTCCCCTATACAACACCATCTAACTTCAAAATTCCAAGCCTTCAAACCCTATACAACCTCCATATAATCCCTACACTATCCCTGCATGTAACCCTGCATAATCCCCACATAAGTCTCAAAATTCTGAGCCTTCAAACTGCCCCTGGGCCCCTCCGAGCCCCAGGCGGCTGCCGCAACAAGCCAGGCCCGGTTGCGCACCAGCCTGCCACTCTTTCTGGCCTGCCAAATTTGGTCATACTGTTGATGGAGGAAATCTTGCGCCACCTTAAGTCCCTAAGTCCTAGGAATTACAGTAGTTTAGTGACCCTAGGTGCTGCAAGATTTCATCCATCAACAGTATGGGGTCATGATGTTATATGGGGTTATATGGAGTTATATAGGGTACTAGAGGAATCATGGAAAAGAATAGTTAGAATAATTTTGGGGCTTGGGGTTCAGGACTTAGGGGTTAGGAGTCTTGAGGTTGAGGCTGTGAGCTTTATGGCGCAGAACTTGGTGTCCAAGCTCCGCTAGGTATTGCAGAGTATGCGCTTGAGGGAATAAGAAAATGCCTCGGTCCTGACTACTCCAGGATTCAGAATACTGTTGTAGTCCCCCTTAAGCAGATAGAATATGACTTTGGGTATGTCATAATAAGATACCCATATACCCCATATTCTATCTACTTAAGGGGGACGCAGAGCATGTTTGGGAGGTACGGCTTTGGGGGCGCAAGCTGATGCAGATATGACTTGAAGGACTTGGGTCTGGTGCTTACGCGTATTCACCAGTCTTCCCTGTTTTTCTACGCGCGAGATATGACAGTGAAGCATCAAAAAGGATGAAGTCTGGTTCTTGAATGTGGGGTGGGGCCACTGCTCCAAGGGCAGGATAGGTATCTAGGCTGCTTTCATGTGCCACGACGATTCACAACGATTATTTGGCAAATCAGAACTTCTGCGGTCCCTTCTGCTATCCTAGACACCCCCACCACAAGATCTTCATGCCAGCGACATCTGCACGCAGGAATCCACTCTCTTAAGGGCTCTTATCACCACAACTTGGGAGAAGCCCGGGAAAGTGGTGATGTCTTTAACCCGCATGGGGGATTGTCAAAATTATGGTCCCTTTTTGGGTCCCAATACGGGGCCTAATTTAGGGGACCCAAAAAGGGACCATAATTTTGACAATCCCCCAATATAACCCCATTATAGTAGTTTCCATTTTCTTTTCCATTATCCCCCATATAACCCCAATATGACCCTAATATTACCCAAAAAAGGGACCATAATTTTGACAATCCCCCACATGATCCCAGGATGTCCTTGGCCACCGCCATGGCACCGAGCTTCAGATGCTCTCAGGTGCCAGAAGAGCTGGACTTGAGCCAGAGACCACATGAACCACAGTCTACACTCCTTAAACGGGGTTATGTAGGGGATTATATAGGGGACTACTATAGGGGTTATTAAGGGGGATACTAGGAGTTCAGACAATGGCTCACATGGATTCCCCTAAAACCACCCTCCCCCTCCATTCCTCCTCCAAATAAAGGTATGCAAGGCTAATGAAGACATTTTTGCTGCATAACTATAACCATCAAGTGTCACGTAGCACGTTCATCATGACCACGTTTGCAAAGACGGTCAGCATAAGATCTTGATGACAATAAAGCTGGCATGACTACAAGCTGCAACAGGAAGCAAGGCTGTTGTGCTGCCAGAGGGAGAGCACTTGGCATGTCAGCGCGTGCTCGTAGCTGAGAGCCTGCAAACTTCAAGGTTGCTGTCATTTGTCAACTGTCAGAACCAAGACAATTACAGCAATATGGAGAACAAATGCACTATGATCATGATGTGATTCCTCCTTCCCAAATGCCCCGTGCATGCACGCATGTCCGCGCAAACAACCGGGCGAATGAGGTGCAAAGAACAAACAGGACGTATACTGCCTTAACACACTCAAGTTCACATGCATACGTCATACTTGCGCGTGCGGCACGTGCAAAAGCAGCGCGAATCAAGTGTGCTGCTTGCGCTTGGCAAGGCAGCAGAGGAAATCACAAACCGGGATCGTGGTGCTGCCGCAGTATCTTGCATGCGCAGCTGAAGACAGGCAAAACCAAAGTGATTTCAAGGCTCCTCGGATTGCCATCGTCGCAGACAGCTTTCATGGACAAAGCCTCGGCAAAACTGCTGGTGCATAAATCACAGCTAGGATGCAGTCTTCAGAAATATGGCGCAAACGAATTCTAAGGTCCTTGCGGCTGGTGCCTTCACAATTGCATGGAGTGATGAAATCCTGCACCATGTCAGAAGCGCCAGGCTGTCCGTGACCCTGAAAGCGGCAGCCTAAACTCTAGTCTTCCGCACCGGCGCATCTCCGAGCCACGAAAGCTTGACATGGAATAACCACCCATACTTATTTGCAAGATCTTACATCTTTTTACGGGCCAGCCTTGGCATCACCTTCCTCCAGACAAAACCGGCATTGAGGTGCTTCATGAACTTCGTGCTGTGGCGTTCCAGGCAGCACCTGCAGCACTGCGTCAAAATAAAATTCAACAAACTGCTCTCAATGGTAAAGACTGAGACCTGCAGTTCCAAAATGTTTTGGCATTTCTGCCCCATACAAATATGGAAAGTTGCCACAACAGGCCTCGTCCATAGTCTTGGCAGTGGATGCTGGCTCCGTGGCCGCAAGTACTTCCGCCATTGCGACTGAAACCACTCAGCACATACACTGGACAAAAACAGGCAAAGGTTTCGGGGCCAACCACAAAACAAATCATTCTACAACTGAATTCCATGTCCATTGCCAACAGCGCGTGGAAACACGTGATTATCCTCCAGCAGCCCACGCAGTGGCCAAAGGGCTGCAGTGTTTTAGCTGGGCATGTGAAAACATCCAACCAGGCTACGGCACTCTTGTCCATGCGCAGATGATGCGGGCTACGGATGGCCTCAACACGTCGTGCTCTGTGGCCCGAAGCATCCATGATTCCTAAGGACCTAGGGTCATAGGGACCTAGCTTTTCGTGAATTGTGCTCTGCATGTTTTCGCCGAACATGTACAATTCTGAGCCCCATGACCAGCCTAGACATGTTGTTGCCGTTTCAGTTGACGTAGTCCGACACTCATGTCTGGAAGTCCCGCTGTTTCCACAACAACTGTAGCAAAATGGCCGATATGAAAGAACAAGGTAAATTGTGATCAACCTCACTCTCTCCCGGACACAACACCACCCTGGGTTGGCCCCACCCCAGACTCCATGTAGACATTCCCCACACAGAGGTCCATCCCTCTGAGTCTGACCACGCTCAGCTGGAAACCTTTGCCTGCTGATTCCCAACTGGCCAGCTGCCTGAGGTTGATGTGGTTGGCAGCCACCATCATCAATCCCCCCTGCGACCCTTGTCTGGCTTCGCCTTGGGTTACTGCTGCAGGGACAGTGCTAACCTGCTTGGCCAGAGTACTCCAGCTGGCTTTGACTTCCTGGTCCTTAGCGGGAATGATATGGGTTTCTTGCAGACAGGCCACTTGCGCCGGTCGGTCTGTCACCCATCTGCGGATTTCCGTGCGATAGGACGTTATGTTGGCTTGGAGAATCTTCAGTTCGACCATTCCTGTAGGTTCCTTAGGGCTTGCCAGAATTTGCTCAGTAGCTACTCGGACGGCTGGGGTGTCATCCTCCCCTCTCGCCAGTAGAGTGAGCATATGCTCTATGGTCCATCGCCCCAAAGTCCCTTCAGGTATGGCTGACTCATATTTCTCCGCCCATGCCACCAACTGTGCCTCCTGAGCGATCATGGGAAGCTGAACATCCTGACCCAAGAGCTGCACCGTTTGATCAGCTGCCGGATCGCTGGGCTTTCTTTTTGCAGTCTTACGCTTCTGCTGGCTCTGCTTTTTGGGTCTGTGAGGGCTAGCATTGCTCTGCTGCACAGTCTCACAGGCGCTCGGCCCTTGAGCCCCCACCTGGCTCGACGCGGCTGGAAGAGAGCTGGTGTTCGCCTCAGGCTCCTCAGCCAGGAGCTCAAACCGGTTGTGTGTTACCAGGTTGGTCGCTGGCTTGGGCCGGGTTACACCACAAGCCCCCCATTCGCTTTCTCTGTTGGCATCATGTCCCAGGTGTGAGAGGTACTCAATTTGCGTGGAAGTTTCACCTTGGCTAACCCCTATGGACCCAAGCAGTTCCATTTCCACA
>CAJNIZ010047668.1:6383-35381 GCA_905231905.1 Symbiodinium pilosum | reverse complement strand
CAGGGTGGGGGCAGTGCCCAAGGCTGAGCGTTTAGGATTAGCTCAAGAAATTATGAGCTTAAACAGGGGGTTCATTGAGGATATATGAGGTTATGTGGGGTTTTGGGTTTATGTGTAGGGCTTAGGTTGATTCCTGCATGACCCTCTGTAGCTGAATCCTGGGAATGATTGTGCCATAGAAGACTTCGGGTTATGCAGGGATTTGTCCATGAACAGTACACAAAGGAGTTATATAGGAGTATGGTTAGGGGCAGTTGTCAGGGGGACCATAGATACGCTCCGAAAACTTGTTTGAAAGCTAAACCTTGGGTACTGNNCAGTAACAGTCTATATTAGGGGTTCGATTAAGGGCTATATATGCCCGCATTGTAATTATTATCCAACTGTTTTTGAGGGGGGCAGTACCCAACCTAAACCCTAAACCCTAAACCTTAGACCCTGAAGCATGAGTATATAGTCGTTTTTAAGTAGGGTTTGAAAGCTAAACGCTCAACCCTGAACGCAGGCCGACTCGTGGAGTTTCGCGTGAGGATATGAGCTGCAGAATACGGCTCAGGTCATAATCCGGGGTTAGTGATCCCAAATGGTCCAAGGACTGAAACACATTTTGTGCAGTGATCTCAAGAAACCTAATATCTAGGCCTTTGGACCTTTAGAGAATATGATATAAAGAGCACTGGGCAGTTTATCCCTTAGTTAGGGTATACTCGGGGGTTTCTAGGAAGTCTTCCTTGATCACGTAATGCCACGCCTCCTCCGATCCTCATCTCTAGAAACTAAGCCCATAATCCCCAAGCCCAAACCCTTCAACCCTCAAACCGTAATTCCCTTCAACCATGACTCGAATGCCATAACTCCCTTACGACTAGATGCTGCAACCCTACAACCCTGAACCCGAAGTCGCCTTCCTCTCTGGAGGCTTGCATACTTGGAGGTTCAGGGGACTTAATGAATACTAATGACTACTTGTAATTGGAAATTATAGGTTAGCTTATAATTCCAGTTTTATAGTTACTAGGTCCCATGAGCCTCCAAGTAGGGTTCAAGTCTTTACAGCTGGTTAACGCCTCAACTCCTACTCTGGAGCTTCAGGTCTTTAGGCAAAAGGCCGCGGCAAGTAAAACCCAAAGCCTTAAACCCCTAAACCCTCAACCCTAAACCCCTAAAGCCTGAACCCTAAACCCCACCTTCCCCCCCCCAAACCAACCCTTGAATCGTGAAACCCTGAGGCCCACATGGAAGAGATCCTGCCGCGCCTAGTGCGAAGCTGAGAATGATGCAAGATGTAGAGTCAAGGGTTTAGGGACATATAGGGGCCATGGAAAAGAATATGGAAACTACTATTTAGGGTTTAGGATTTAGGGACATATAGGGATAAAGGAAAAGAAAATGGAAATTACTATCTAGGGTTTCGGGATTAGGGTTTAGGGTCTATCGTCCCCCGTAAGTGGATAGAATATGGCTTTGATTATATCGTAATAAGATCCCCATAAACCCAATATTCTATCTACTTAAGGGGGACTATAGGGTTTAGGGTTTTGGTGTGGTGCTGGGGGCTGAGAGGTTCCCCAGGGCAGCCACGCAACCAGAATCAAATTGTTTTGCCCAGAACAACCATTTCCTTGAGACTAATGTGCAAAAAGTTGTTGTTTTTTAAACCCCTCCACGCCCCAAACCCTCAACCCTCAACCCTTATATCCCCAACCCTACAGCACTTTACACCCTATAAACCCAGACCCTAGAGTCTAATCCCTAAACCCTTGACCACTAAACCCTAAACCCCTAAACCCCAAACCCCTAAACCCTAACCCCAAACCCCAGACTTTACACCGTATTGAACCCCCTCAGCCAAAGCCCTAAGGAGCCGGTTCCGGAGCCTGAAGTGATCCCGCTCACAGAGCAGGAGGAGGCAGGGCGCGGTTATTGCGGGAGAGTAGGGTAAATCCATCAATGACGAAACGTCTAGGGTTTAGGGATTTGGGGTTTAGGGATTTGGGGTTTAGGGCTTTGGGTTTAGAGGGTAGCTGATCGTTCCCTGCGATGCTTGCTAATTTCTGTCGTTCATATTCTCAATCAGCAGCTGAAATTCTAAGTCTTGACTAGGATTTACCAGGATTCCAGGGAACTTAGAGGTCGGGTAGGCCCCAAGACCCACGGCTAAGGATTATTGAGCTGAAAAACTTGTGACTGTCTGGTGTGCAGGAAGCCCTCTAAGAGCTTTTCAGTAGGCCGTGTGTGGAGTCTACGTATACCCACAAGTTGAGGTGTAGCGCACATGGAAGTTTGTGCTTATGAGTATATAATTCCACGCCCCGAAGCCTAGATTCAGGGTTATGACTTGTGTATTCCGAGCATTACATTAATAGAAGGGACCATATTTAAATATTTTTTGAGGAAGAATTAGGCTCCAAAGACAAGCTACAATTAGGTGGCTTTTCGTATGGGGAAGAGGGACTAGATTTCAACAGTTTTGGGGGACCCAATCCTGATAATGGAGATGTTCAATACATTCCTATTCGTATTCAATTAATTGAGGTCCAACAGGCCCAATGATGCCGGAATGCATTCCTATTGTGTTTCAATCGAATTCCAGGAGGCCCAATCATTCTTTTATCTGGCGCCCTCCATTCCTTATTCCGGCGGGGCGGCTCCCCCCCAAATTAATGAAGTGCTCGGATTAGAGATGTTGGATTGAGATTGCTGGCCTTTTTATGCGGGAGGGCCGCCACAATGCAAACGTGAAAGATAGTGGCGCTTGGGTCTCCCCCATCCACTATCAGCCATAGGACATATTCCAATGCCCCGTATCAGCTCAAAGCACAATTCCTGCGGGGCATCTGTGCAACCATGCCCCGTATCGAAGTCTAAAACCCTAAACTCAAAGTTTCGAACTCTCAATCAGTTCATGGGTTCCCCTAGTACCACCACCCTCCATACTACCCCTCCCTCAGGTTCCCTTTGCATGAAGGTTCTGGATGAATAGAGCGACTTAAAGCAGGAACTTATGGGCAGTAGGGGAACCCCCGACTCTGGCTGGGTTGGTCTCTGGGATGCGCAAAGAAGTCCTCCTTTGACTTCCTAAGGTGATATTATGCGGTAAGTTTTCTATCACGTTCTTAAAGGTGAGTGTATATAGGGTTCCACAGGAAAATCAGTTTAGGGTTTAGGGTGTGTGTAAGAAGCTTTTTTGTCATCAGGAGCCTGAATGCACATATTGTTCTGAAGGCTTATCAAGTATACGGCATTACAAGGGCTTCGCCCGAGGGTTACGACTAAACCTTGAGCTGTCATTGAGTTCATTTAAGGTTTCTGGACTTGGGGGGAACTATGATGGATGCATCCTGTCACAAGCGTCCTGTGCGGTTTGGGGTTGACGGTTTATCTTGTGAAGGGCGTAAGCCCTAAGCCCTCAACCTTAAACCGCTTTGGTTCCCAGGGTTCGGGCGTTGGGGGTCGGTTCTGGGCTTCCGTGGCATTTCCAACAATGGGGGTTCCGCCTTCCGTACCCAACGCCCCCCTATAATCCTTGTCCTAGAAACACCAAAAAGGGCATCCAATGTTTGCAGACCCCTCCCCATAAACAACTCCATCATCCCAAAGTTGTCATGTCATTTGCGATTTGATTGTCCATTCGATTTAACCGGGAGTAATATCCCTAAACCTCTCTAACCCCCCCCTCACTGTATAAACCAGACCTACCCCCCCACTGCGGTAGGGTCTTGGGTTTAGGAAGCCTACCTGGACAAGGTTCTGTGTGTTTGAGTGAGTACTTAGCCGGGTTTAGGGTTTGGGGGTTTCCTAAAATTGGGTGTACCTTTTGGGGGGTCCTATAATAAGGACTATAGTATTTTGGGGTCTATATTGGGGTCCCCTTGTTTTGGGAAACTACCGTTTAAGGTTCGGGGCTGAGGGTTGTCGTGCTTGTCATTGTCAGGGAGTTTTCCTTTGGACCCTTAGGGTTTGTACGCTTGGGTCTTGGGTCCCTAAACCATGGAATATGGCCCTCAATAAGGGTATTTGGGACCCAAAACTTAGGGGTACAAACATTAAGGGTACAAACTTAAAGTCTTAGACATTGGTAGCATCAACGGTTCTAGCTCCCGATGTCCCACACACGTAGGACTTGTCTTGTAAGCCCCGAACCCTATACGGTGAACCCCGTTCAGGCATATCAGCCGCTTGTGACATCGATCTTGGCGAAGGCAAGGTGGATCGCAAATTAATTTGGATGTTTGGGTGGTAGGCTATTGTACGGTCATGGGGTGCAACCACCTGACAAATCCTTTTTGCTAGCAGCTGAGGCAAACAGGCAAAAGTTGGCACCAGGTGATACTCTATCCCTGGAACTCTAACTATATAATACGATATACATAATACCTACATTGGGCCCTAAACCCTATAAATAGTACCTACATGGAGCCTTAGGGTATAGCCTCGTGCTTCCAACCCAAAACGCTGAACCCTAAACCGGGAAACTTCAACCCTAAAGCCAGTCAAGGGAATGAGGTGGGGGTTGAAATCAGTAAGTGTGCTTTTCTCCCCTGAAACCTTACTATGAGCTCCTCAACCCATATAAGTAACACCTTCCTAAGCTAAACCCTGAACCTTACTTACTAAACCCTGAATTCTAGGCCCCAAAGCTTCAGTCCCCAATCCTTACGCCCTATACCATGAACTCCAGACGTCACACATCCGCGAGCCCTACTTACTAAGTTTCTCCAAAGGCCAAACCCTACCATCCCTAAATCCTATCCCCTAACTCGTACATCCTAAGCCCTAAATCCTAAACCCTAAACCCTAAATCCCAAACCCTAGATGCTAAACCCTAAGCCCGAATAGTAAGCTCCAGACCCTTGGCCTCCAAGTAAGCTGCGAAGCAAAGGCCTACAGCGCGGCCATTGCTGAGGCTGCCCGTCGCGAGACTCAGGTGGGCCATGGGTTCAGGGTCTTGGGGGATCTGCAGGTTTCCCAGAATTAGGTGTACTTTTCGAGGGTCCTGATATTAAAGATTAAAGGATTATATGATTTGGGGGTCTAAATTAGGGCCCCCTTATTTAGAGAAACTACCATATGGTTTAGGATTGAGGTTTCAGGGTTTCGGGTCTAGGGTGTTCCGGGTTCGGGATTCAGAGTGTATGTTGTAGGGTAGGGGCTTCCGACATTCATATAGAGTCGAAAAAGTCCTCATAAGGGCGCTTGGGGTATCGCAAATCCTCTGGTTTGAGTTTTTTGCTGGAGAAGACAAACGTCTCGGACAGATATGGCATATGCCGACGTCTCAAAATTATGGTCTTTTCAGCCACACCAACTGAAACCTAAAACCTTATAAAATCTAAGCCTTAATGTGGGCTTCGGGGTGGCTTCAGACATCAGCGGCCGCTCTCAACAGGCCGTGCCCGGTGCCCCCCTCAACTAGGTTACTTTTCAGAGACTTAGATTAAGTTACAAGAATGGGTAGATAGGGTTTCAGGGTCAGGGCTTGGAAACTTAAATGAGGTTAGCATAGAGGATATATATGTTAATTAAAACCGTTTCCCTAGAATAGTGATTTAAACTAAGTTTCTGAACAGCAGCCCATCTAGCCAAAGCCGGTTGAGGAACTGGGCTGAACAACATTGTGCATTGCAAGTACACAACCCGCGGGAGAAGAGTCCTCTCAGCGTGAAAGTGGAATGTTTTGAAGATAGGTTTGATGTGACTATGCATGTTTGTAGCAAAACTTTGAAAGTGTCCTAAAAGACATGCCGTGAAAGTGGGAATGGCCTCTGCAGACTGTCATGTGCACATGAGCCTCAACCAAAGCATGCTCCACTGCAAGGAATGTGTAAGTGCCTTCATGCAGTACACTGCGACGGGGTTGAGTGCCTAGACGCTTCACATGAACCACTTGGCACTATGCTATCTTAGAGGCTTGAGGAGACTTAGCAAGTTTGCTACCCAGTGGGGTACAGGAGTTTACGGGTGGTATGGGGAAAGCTCAGCAGACTCCATCAGGAGTTTAGGGTTTAGGGTTTAGGACTTTGGGCTTAATCGGTGCCCGTTTTGCAAGGGCTGATCGCTGAAGATGGGGGGGGGGGGGCTCTCTTATGCACGGCAGCTTGGAGTTAGAAATAGCAATGTGGGAGCCCCGCCCTAAACCCTTAACCTCCATACCCCTAACCTTTGGACTGCGCCCTAAACCCTAGGCCATGTACCTTGAGTGGTGACCTCAGTCTCAAGCACTCAAAGCCCGACCCCTAAGCTCAAACCCTGGAAAGGGTTTAGGCCTTTAAACCCCAAACCCTAAACCCCAAACCCTGAGCCCCAAGTTTATCCCTAAACCTTTAAACCCCAAACCCTGAACCCTGAGCCCCAAGTTTATGCCTAAACCCTTTAAACCCCAAACCCTAAACCCCTAACCCTTCAGACCCAAACCCTAAACCCTAAGTTATTGCACTTGAGCCAGAGAAATGTCAGGAGATGCTGCACGAGGGAAGGCTGCCAGGTGACACTGCCGGGCTCTGAGATTCTCTGGGTTTTGGGGTTTTGGGGTTTTGGGTTGTGGGTTTAGGTTTTGGGGTTAGGGGTTTTGGGGTTTTGGGGTTTAGGGGTTTTGGGTTGTGGGTTTAGGGGTTTTGGGGTTTGGTGGTTTTGGGTTGTAGGTTTAGGGTTTGGGGTTGTAGGTTTAGGGGTTTTGGGTTGTGGGTTTAGGGTTTGGGGTTAGGGGTTAGGGGTTTAGGGGTTTAGGAGTTTAGGGTTTAGGATTCAGGGGGTTCAGGGTTCAGAGGTTCAAAGTTTAGGGTTCAGGCTCGTGGAGACTAATTTTTTATAGTTATAGTAGGGCATATATGGGGTCTTTACATATGGGGTACATAGGGATATTACCCCAAGAACGGAGAATCAAACGGAAAGGAATCAAACGGCAAAGAACATGGATCATGAAATGGAAGCTACGGCAGATTACAGTTTGTGGTTGCGGGTTTAGGGTTTGGGGCTTTAGGGATGTTGGGTTTTAGGGTTTAGGTCTTTGGGGTGCAGGGTTTGGAGAAAAGGGTTTAGGGGTTTGGGGGTGTAGGGTTTTGCGCAGAATGTGGGGATGACGTGGGGATCTAGATGTTAGGATGTCGGCTGCAGGGTTCAGGGCCCAGGAGTTTGGCATCGGGATTAGATTCATTTCTTTTGAGGCGGGTTATGTCAGCATTACACAGGGAGGCTAGGCTCCAGCTAGAGGTTGGCAGGTGGAAGCTTGCTACTAGCAGGCAACCTGCAATCACAGCCCAAGCTCCATTACGTTTGTCGCCCCAAACCCTAAACCTAAGTAGTTTGTGTACTTGGGGGGTTCCAAGGTGGTGGGTTCATATTCATGCTCTTATCCATGTGATTATCCATTATTAGTTTGGTACTATACTACCTATATACCCCCTACGTATATTCTCGATATATACTATGGTTTAACAGTCTCCACTGTCTTCCATCACTCCTCTAGTGCAAACTAGTTCCTTTGTCCTACTTTCAGTCTGCGAGGGTAGCAGCGGGGAATACCTAAAGGCACCTTCTTGGTATGTGTTGATCCAGAATGGTGGTTTAGGGTTTAGGCTTAATGTTGATGCACACTGATGAGCAGGCTTCGCATTGTGATCCGTAGCGTTTGCTGCGCTGCGTTGCTTGTTCAAGGTCAAGGGCCTTGTGAGGAAAAATCGTCTTAGGTTGTTTTAGGGCTATGGGCCTTGTGCAGGTGCAAGTACTACCCTACACTCCAACCCTATAGCAAAGGGCCCTGTGAAAAAAATCTTGCTTGGAGCGCTCGGGTCACTGTATGCCAGAACAGGTATAGGCCCCTAGTAACTTCAACAGACCCCCTGTAGATCACCGGGTTTGCAATTTGAATCCGTAGGAAGCTTCATGTTAGTCCAGGGCGGAGCAATAGCGTGAACACCTTCCCTACAAACTCCAGGTCGATCGTTGGTTCATTGAAAGCTGATTTTGGGGCTTGGGGGTATACACTGTTCAAAAAACCCGGCCGTTCACAGTTTCAGCAAGCTTGCTTGGGTTCTTGTCTGACCTTTAGTTAGATGGGAATGAAGGAAAAGAAAAGAACATGGTAACTACTTTAATGGGTTGTATAGGGATTACTATCAGGATCCACTCCTTCATTCCTAGCATCCTTACAGTAGTCCCCATATAGCCCATTATAGTAGATCCCATTTTCTTTTCCATTCCTTCTAAACCCCAAACCCGAAACCCCAAGCCCTAAGCCCTAGATAGTTGATTCTGTTCTCTTTTCCATTCCTGCTTTCCCAGCGAACCAAAGCTAAGTTTTTTTGCTATCCAGAGGGGATCCTCCAAGTGACGCTCCCTTTTGCACCCTGTCAGGGAGTGCCCGGGGCAAAGCCCTGACGAAGTGTGTGCAAGCCGCTTGCTTGCAACAAGGCAGATGCAAAGGAGCCTAAACCCTAAACCATGGGCCCTAAATCCTAAACCCCAAGCCCTAAATCCTAAACCTCAGAAGCCCTGGACCCTAAAACCTTTACCCGAGACACCAAACCCTTCCGGCCTACTTCCCACATCCCTCTGCATGGTGTGGTCTTTGTCCTGCAAACGCGTCCCCCGCCTGCTAGGTAGGAAAGTCTAGTATTCCGAGCAGCTTCATGCTGGCTAACCAATTCCACTACAGAACGAAAGGGCAACATCCTCACTTGAGAGCGGAGCATGGACCTGCAATCCAGGTAGGTTTTTAAGAAGTGCGCCCGGCTGCCATGGGTGGGTTCAGGGTTCAGGGTGTGGGGTTTAGGGTTTGAGGTTTAGGGTATATCAAGCCGCACTTTGCCCCCATGCTCTTCTAAAAGGCAGCGCCAAAAGTCGGCCGTCATCGGTTCGCATTTCCTCCTGTATTTGCTAGCTTCCAAGCGTGAGAGGACCCCAGCAGCATGGACGTGTTTTGCACGTGGCATGGCAAAAGGACCCCTAAACCCTAAACCATCTATGATCACTACTATCATTAGAAGGAGTATTTCCATTATTGTTATTACTACCATCGTCACTATTTTTGCTATTATGACTGTTACAGCTATTAATGTTAGCATTCTTACTATGATTCCTATTGTTACTGCTGTTTTCAGGTCCCTGCCAAGAATCAGTGGAGATCGAGCTGCCTTGTGGGCACCAGCAGCGGGAGCTTTGCTTCAAGGCAGGGGCCGCCGCCAGAATGTCGAAGCGTAGGTTTAGGGTTTAGGATTTATAGGGTTTAGGATTTAGTGTTTTGTGGAATTATTGTGGAGGGTACATCAAGTAGGCCTTAAAGTCGTATTGGTAAGTATTTACGCTTTTATACTAGCTTTTTGGGTGTTTCCATTGACCATGTTTTGGGCTTCGGGTCTTACATTTCCAACACAAATTCTTTAGGAGGATCCCGGCTGTAATAGTTTTTATGCCAGGAATACAAGGACGCTAATAGTATAATCCTTATTATCCCTTATAGTCAGTATAACATGGTGGGGGGTCCACCTAAATATTCCTAATTTTCCATAGTGCAGCAACCCAATATTTGGATGCATGAGCACTTGCTGGGCAGATGATAACGACCTACAACGACCTGACCTAACGTCACCTTAAAATGCCGACTTATACAGAACATAGTCACAAACTTGCTTAAATTCAAGTTTTGATATATAAAGGTAAAAATGATTAGACTTGGGTTTTTCAGGCCGAAGACAAGTCAGGATTATCGGATCTGTGCAGCTGTGAGTTCTGATGTTCAAAGGGACATTGTGGCAAATACAGACTCGATCATGGGTTTTGTGCCAACTAAAGCGGTTTCAGAAGAGCTGCACCAAAACGTTAAGCCTTGATGCCTATGCTGATTTTGACATCGCGCCGACCTCTGACTGCCCATGAGGTGCAAACCCCCCAGCAACGCGCAGACATTGTTTGCAGGACGTGATGGGAATTTAAAGGTCATGAGGATGTCCCGCAGTTGTGTATCCATTTTGAGCACCTTGGGCAAGACATTGAAATTTGGTGTCCCCACCGCGCCAGCTTTGAACAATCCTTGGGGCTTTCCAACAATTGGAGGACCACCATAGTTTGGAGTATCTGGGGGTCTGTTTTTTGGTCCCCACCATTTATGTAAATTAGCATTTCTAGTCCCGAGGTAGGCAAGTCGCTGTATGCTTAGATAATTTGAGTTCTCCATCAGCTTTCACAGATGTGTTCGGTCACAGAACTTTTGCAGACGCAAATCTCCCGAAACAGGACCCGCGTCACGGTGACACTTCCTTGCAACCATGAGATCCGTGTGCAGTGCCTTGGCTACATATGGACGAGCATTTCAGATCCTTGCCCTAAACCCTAAAGGCCTAAACCCTAAAGCCCTAAAGCCCTAAACTCCAAAGCCCTAAAGCCCTAAAGCTTTAAAGCCCTAAACCCTAAAGCCCTAAAGTCCTAAACTCTAAGCTGGTTTGGTGACTTGCTGTGAGGTGGCATGTTCTACTCCAGTCGCAAAGTTTTGATTAACTCCTGAAGCTACCAAAGTGCAGCCTCCGCTGTGAAAACATAAGCAGCCTCCAAACTCTTGGAAAAATGTCCGTATGCCCAAACCCTGAGCCCATTGCGTGCCCCCTGTGTATTCCTCCGGGATCCCTAAACCCTAAACCCTGAAGCCTAAACCTTAAACCCAAACCCTAAACCCTAATTCCTAGACGCTGGATGCGAGGTGTGCGCAGTCGAAGCATCCAGAACTGCTGGAGTGCACTTTTGAGAAAGAGGTCAAGGCCTGCATTTCCGGTAAGTGCTGTGGATGTTGCACCGATACTGGGTTGCTGTTAAGGAACTTAGTTTAAGTTACTATATTGGGAAACCATATATGTATACACATTATGGTAATTTAATTTAATGTCCCTAACAGCAACCCAGGATAGGGTATGTCATTGGTTCCATTTGCCTCCGAGGCTAAGCACTAACGAACTATTTCCCTGGCCATGTTCTGATGCTACATGCAGGGAAGTTCACAATTTAGGGGACTTGGCCGTTGGGGTTATATTGGGATAGTGGAAAACAAAATGGAAACTACTATTTAGGGTTCAGGGACTTGGCCCTTGGATGCTATGGTCTGGGTCTTCATTGACTATGAACCGTGGACCCTAAACCCTGACCTCTCCCCTCCCCCCCCCCCGACTTGTATCTGAGACTGTTCTGCAAGGCCGGTTGTGGCCACACGGTGAAGCAGTTTTGTCACACCTTGCAGCCATGCGCGCATCCAGGCCGCAAGTCTCACCAACGATCTTTTTTGTAAGGTTGCTGCCTCCATGTGGTTTGCTGCTTGCCTTATCCGCTTAAGTAGTAATAGTAGCAATGATAGTAACAGTAGTAATAATGATAAAAGTAAGAGTAGTAATGATAGTACTAATAGTAAGAATAAGAGTAGTAGCAATAGTATTCATAGTAGAAATATCAGTAATACTTAGTACTAATAATAGCAACAATAATAATAGAAATAGCAATAAATAATATTAACATTAGTAGTAGACCCCAGGCTCCGAGGATTCTGGACTCTAAACCCGGCAACTGCACGCCTCTGGCTCCTGGCCTCTTAGGAAAACGTGTGCGAAGAAGCTGGCCGCTTGCGGCCATCCCTGTGTCCGGCCGTGCTGCTTGCTGAAGGATTAGCATGTCCATGGTCCAGAACCTGGGAGTTGTGAGGGCTTGGTGTAATAGTCCCCCTTGAGTAGACAGAATATAGAGTATATGGGGATCTTATTATATCTTATTAGAATATACCCAAGGTCATGCTATTACTTAAGGGGGACTGTATGTGCTCAGTGGGTTGAAAAGGAACTCGGCAGATTCCGATCTGTGTAGTTCACGTGTGGAGCTTCTGAATCTTCTTTTAAGTCCTGCAAGCCGGGACACACTCCAATTTTGGTGCTCTGTCAAAACTGGCTATATATTAGCCCTTGATTTCAAGCCCTGACCTCAACAATTCCCACTCAAAGATCTTCTGCACCCAGGCGCGCCTGAGCACAGCCACGAGGAGTGCGATTGCCAGCAGCCGTGCAAGGACAGGACATGATTCCTGCCTCTGGGGTAGTTTGATGGAGACATTGTACTGAGTAGTCTTGCAGGCATCTCCTTTTTGACATCTTCAAGTTACAAAGGCTTACGAGAGCTTCCTTTGTCAGCCCAGCTTGCCAGCGGATGGTCGACTCAAAGGGCCCCTTCGAAGCCTCGAAGCCCTTGAAACCCCGTCAAGAATTCACAGGTCGTCTTACTTAGCCTTGTTTTCTTAAATCGTTTCTTTCACTTGACATGAAAACCTTGCATTCATCATTTGGCTCAAGATGAGCAAAAGACAACGGTTGGCTGACACTTGTGATTGGGCTGCGCTTCGCGGTCTTACTTGAGCAGAGTTGAGATCAAGATTGATGGCATCAGCAATTCACGTTTTGATTTGACTATATCATGCTGATTATTTCGTGGTAGCGGAGCTGGCAGTGAAAGGCTAGGGCCCCTACTGGATGTGTGTAGGGCCCCTTATATGCGTTTGCCGGGCTTCATTGCGTAACTGAGGCATGCTGTATCTGGAAGTTGTCAGGGGCAGAATTTTTCTGTTGCGTACAAAAGCGTAATTCGCAGTGGCAAGGTCGACGTTTCTCCATGTCGTATAGACGGAATTCAATAAGACATAGGTACTGGCGTGCGCAGCATGTCTGACGTTCCCAAGTATGGAAGTTGCAGGTTTGTCACGAGCACAGGGAAGCTGCATGAAGCGGTCGATTTTGCGATGCTTCGAGCTTGTAATTCCCCTGCGCTTGTGCAGGGGGATGCTTGTGCGCCATATCCGAGAAGTAAAGGGCATACTCGTAGTCCAGGTATGTGCAGGGGGATACTTGTGCGCCACATCCGAGAAGTAAAGGGCATACCCGTAGTCTAGGTGATGGACTTAATGCTGTTATTACTATTATTACTATTCTTACTTTTATTCCTTTTACTACTATATTATGAGCTCCATGCTGTCTTGTCTCAGCCGGAAGGTGTCTGTGGACCCCAAAGTCTGTTGTGAGCATGCTTGCTCAGTTCAAGGAAATAAGAAGGATTTGGAAACTCAAGCTCAATAATAGTAGTACTAGTGAATAATAGTAAATAAAGGGAATACTAGTAAAGAAAAGATGTAAAAAATAATAGTAACAGTAATAATAGAAATCATAGCAATCATAGTAATAGTAGCAGTAAAGTTCTGAAGCACGGAGGCATGTAGCTGCTAGAGATAAAGCGCAAAGGGAAAGAAAGTTGTGGGCGGGAGACCGAAGATGTATACCCATGGGGCGCGTTTCCGCAAGAAAAGTCTCCAGCCAGTGAAAACATCAAGATTTCCTGGGTGTGCAGCTTGCTCCACGTAACTAACCCACCCCAACTTGACCGCCCCGGCCCCCTCCAAGCCCAAAACTTTCACAAACCAGCATGGTGCAGGAACCCTAGGTGTAGGTTGGATGGTACAAAGAGCAAGGGCGGCATGGGGACACGCTTGGAACCTTTTCGTACTATTGCAAAAGCTGCTTCCTCGCACAGCCTACGAATTAAGTGAGATTCGATCTTTCCTGGCATGGAGTTTGCTGAACTTTGCTGCTTAACATGGAACCATACAAGCATCGTTGCAGAGCTGAAGCCAATCCATGCATCAAGCTGGCGCAAGAAGAATTGCACCTTTGCGAGGGTTCTCATATGTGAGCACTTGCATCCTTGCCCTACAGGACTTCCTCCTTTGTGGACACCTTTGCCAAGAAGCTTGCGGCAAGCCACACACGACCTGACCTCAGAAGTTTCAGCATATGACACGGCTTGCCGGTGGTTCAACAGCTTGGTGAGTGGACAAGTTTTAGCGAGGGCACTGGTATTAGCCCAGTCGTTAGCAGTTGGCATCTTAGACCAGATGCCAATCTGCAAGCTGGAAATGACGTCCGTCATGGCGCGACCATTTTCCACCCAATGAATGCGGAGTACCAGAAGTTTACCCATGAGTCTAACTCCTGGACAGGACTTTCTGCGATACTTCCTGCAGTCGATTGTGCACACATGGTTTGCAGTGTCCGAAGAAATGCAGCGAAACTTGGGGCGCACTTTGGGCTTGTGCTTGCAACAGTGGGTGAGTCATCGTAAAGATCCTGCATTCTTGACTGTTCTACTGCGTTTTCTTTCGCCGGCCAAGCAAAGACCTGCCACTGCCTTCAGGGTCCCCTGCCAGTATACTATAATATAGTTTGATCTAGTATACTATAGTATGAGGCCCGAGCCCGGAGCTTCAGCCTGCCGCTGAAAGATCTGAGGAAACTTGCGTCACTTGCCATGAGCCATGCGACTGGAAGTGTCACATAGCAGCATTCCCAGGCGAAAGGCATTTCTCGTCTTTCATTTGGGATGTGATGTGTGTTGATCCGTATCTGGGGAGTCCGCACTGTTTCCAACTGTTTGCGTGCTCGCGGTCTGAAGTGGTACTCGTACATCCCAAACAGTGGCACTGGTTGATGAACCTTTCAGGCCGCGTGCGCTACTGTGGGTCTAAACCTCTGAGAGACAGAAGAAAATCTGCAGTCCGAAAAGGGTCAGGCTACATGTGGTGATCAGATGTGGCAGTTTTTCTTCTCGTTGGAGGCTTCCATCCTCCTTTAAGCATTGCAAGGCCTGCTGTTTGTACATTGACGACTCTGCTTTCTTTGTATTGTGTCCTGCCACACACGCTGCAAAGCTAGAAACGCCAAGGTCCCCACTACTCTTGCTCCAAGCTTTGCTACGACATTTGCGATCGTCCTCGTTGTGACAAGCCTTGCCAGAAGATGTTCGACTGCGGGCAGCATGGCTTGACTGTCCAAGATATACGAGTTATACGACCTAGAGTCGAAACTCCTTAAAGGGGGTCATACAGGGGACTATTATAGGGCTTGTAAACATAAAGGGGATATGAGGAGTGTAGACTAGAGCTCACAGATGGATTACATGAGGATAATCAAAAAGAAAATGGAACCTGCCAGGTTATGATCGCGTATATGCTGGGATTATACTTAGGGGTAAATGGGAATATACTACTGCCAATAATTGAGAATGCATGGACAAGAAAATGGAAAATGAAATGGAAACTGGGTCTATATAGTGGTTTATGTGGAGAGTATTCTTGCAGAAGGCGCTTCCGCTCGCGGAACTTGTAGCCCTTTCAAAAGCCGCACTGCATGTTCCTAGCAAAACATGCAAGCTGGTTGCTCGAACTTACTAGTTTCTTTGCAGGGAATAAGGAGGTTTAGGGTTTAGTTAGGGTTAATGAGGGAGTGTAATTCCCATATAAGCCCTAGAGAGTATGTTCCCTTATTCCCTACTAAGAACCAGTAAGCTAAGGCACCTCTGTCGGGGATTCTGCGGCGAGCCATGCCCGACTTGCGTGGAATGCAAGAAGCCAGACGAGATGTGCCCACTGTCCATGGAGAGGCTGCTGAAGCTCAAGAGGCTTTACCAGCATCCAGGTTGCAATACACGGGATTGGGACCGTGATTGCTGTTATGCCTATTACTATTATTATTACTATTATTATTACTATTATTATCATTACTAGAACTACCATAATTCCAATTGTTATTGTTATGACTGCTATTACGACTGTTCCTGAACTCAGCAGAAAACAGGCCAAGACCAGACTTGTGAGAGCATCTCCTGGCAGGTCAGGCATTCTGACTTTGCTCGGCTGCACATTATGCGAGCATGACACTGCCTGCGGTTTAGGGTTCAGGGTTTACGGTTTAAGGGTGTAGGGGTTTAGGTTGTTGAAGTAGGTGTGTGACTTATGCTTGGCAAACCTCTTCCTCTGTAACATTGGCAGGTGGGTAGCTTTGGATACAGATGAGAGGGATCCCAGTGACAAATTAGACTACGCGTGCCTGTCCAAAATCTGAATTATGAAAGACCATGTGTTTAGTATTTTATTGGGGGTACTATGGAACCCAATATAGAATAAGATTATATCCTCCTTTTGGGTATAGTATGTTATACAAGGAATATGATCTTACTCGGTTCAATAAAAACACGTACTCATGTGCTCAGGTTGGACTGTGGCCACATCTTCTCTGCAGAGATGCTGGACATGTACATGGACAGCTTCGGCCAGCCTGGAGAGGAGTGCAAGCCACATCATATGAGTCATAGTCTAAACTCCTTCAGGGGGAATTATATAGAGGATTATATAGGGGACTACTATAGGGGTTATTAAGGGGGATACTAGGAGTTTAGACTATAGCTCATATTGACTCATGCTTTCTCCTCACATTGTTATCAGATGATCTTTGGGCTAAACCCTAAACCATAAAAGCCTGAACTCTAACCACTAGTGCTACACTCATACTTGGACTCTAATTGCAAGGTCATAGAGCACAACAAATCCCAGACTTGTCATTATTGCTAATGCTCTTCTACTTCATCAAGCATGTGATTACCATCCTTGCCAGCCAAACAGCTTCCATGTGCTCCTTGAAGGGATCCTGTCTTGTTCAGGGTCTATAGTCCCCCTTAAGTAGATAGAATATGGCATTGGGTAGATTTTAATAGGATCCCCATATAACCCATATTCTATCTACTTAAGGGGGACTATAGGGTGTAGTGGTGTAGGGTTTTAGGGGTTTAGGGTTTAGAAATTTGGTTTAGGGTTCAGGGGTTTAGGATTTAGGGTCTAGGGTTCAGGGTTCATGGTTTTGGGTCCCACTCAGTTGCTCAGCGGGTTCCCTTAAAGTCGAAACATTATCTGGACTTGACACCCCGAACACCAGATAGGCTAGGCCCAGGAAATCTAGGTACACTAGTACCTGTAACTGGCTTTCATGTGTGCATAGACCCCCCAGCGGGCCTTGTACAAGTTACTCCAAGAAAAGTAGGACTATGTCCTCCATGGTAGGTAATTACTAAGTCCCCTGAATCCCCAGTTAGCTTTGGTGAAAAGTGCCAGGATGCAGGCGCGGCCCGAGCCATCAAGGCCGTTTGCTGCCCGACTTGTGCTTCAGCAGCATTGAGCAGTGATTTATCCAATCCTTGACCCTGCTGTTTTTCCATCTAGCATCAGTTTCGTCGTCGTCGTTATCACCGACATCATCATCATCATCATCATCATCATCATCTGTGAACCTACCTCGGCCCGGCCTGCCTGAAACCCTGACCCCAGACCCTGTCCGAATGAAGAATCTCCAAAGGAGCCCTGTCCTGAATGACCCTTTCCCATAAAGGTAAAAAATAGCCCCTACAACCCTGTTGCCTTTGACAGCCAAGCTCAGCCACTCCCACCCTCCTTGTGAGCTAAAGAGTGGCGGCGCCAGGGCACATGCATCTTCGAAGGTCACTGCCGACATGACTGGTTTAACGATCATCATCATCATCATCATCATCATCAGAATCATCAGTTTTTGTCATCATCGCGCCAGTGTCCTGGACCGGGGCGCCTTGAAGTGACCGCCTGAAGAGATGCAAGCACTCTAGGCGCATCTTAAAACTAGCGTATCTCATCGCACTCCAGTTGTTCAACCTGCGCATAGCTGGCACTGCATGACGCCTGAAGAGACCCCCCCCCCCCCACAGCACACAAACGCAGTAAAAGAGTACATGACGCACTTGAGTTGCGTGTTTAATCTATGTTTGATCTCAGTGGTGAGCATCACTCTGCCTGGCCCGTTTGGGAAGTAGTTACGCTACAGCTCCCAGCTTTGATTCTTCAGGATTCGGTAAACATTCTTCTACCAGACCCGGTGTGTACGGAGCACCATACTCTTACATATTCAGCTTTTGCAATGCCAGTGTCGTACCGGCTTGGTCGAAACGATAACAACTTGACTGCTCAGATTTTCAGGGTGAGAAAGAGACCTCAGTTTCAAAACCACGAGACATCTGCAGCAAGTTATCTCGGGGTTGATCTGCAAACGAATTAGGACGCTAATCGAGCCTGTACTTCTCTGCTTAGTTTTCTGTAAGACGGCTTGACTTACTGGTTCTTAGCAGGGACGGAGGGAATATAATCCCTATATAACCGCCTATACACTAGACCTTTAAGCCTATATACATTGAGAGCAGGTACATGGATCAGATAAAGAACAGCGCATCAAACCAGCACTCTTCGTGCCCTCTTCCCTAACCGAGCCCATGGCTGCTTAGCCATACGACAATGATCCTGCCAGGCCAAATGAGCTATAGTCTAAACTCCTAAAGGGGAGTTATATAGGGGATTATATATGGGACTACTATAGGGGTTATTAAGGGGGATACTAGGAGTTTAGACTATAGCTCAAATGATTCAAAAGTGAGAAAGCGTTATGAGGAAGACCATTGATAGTAGTTGTAAGTGTTCAGGGTTCAGGGTTTAGGGCTTAGGGCTTTGCGAACATGAAAAAGATTGATTAGTCGACGTCATGATGAAATTCGAGGAAATTGGAGTGTTTCTCAGAGTAGTAGTCACAGTAGTCATGCAGGCACTGACTAACAATCATAGAATCACAGATATATAGGTGACTGCAGTGTTCAATGGCTCTTGGCTGTGATCCATGGTTCAATGATTTTCAGATCCTCTTGCACCCTAAACCCTGAACCCTAAATCCTAAACCCTAAATCCCAATCCTAAACCCTAAATCCCAATACAAGGCAAGCAGCCGGTTTTTACCTCGCCAAGGCCACCGGGTCTGTGGGTCTATGGGGGATTATACAAGGTTCAGGGTTTTAGGGTTCTGGGTTTAGGGTCTACGATTTAGGGCTCAGGGTTTGGGGTGTAGGGTTTAGGGCTTTGGGTTTTAGGGTTCTGTTTGGGGCTCAGGGTGGTCCTATATTGGGAATTGTATTCATGCATGTAAGGTAGGTCTTGATTCTGCCTTGTGAGGAGGTTTTGTTGGAATGATGATATTGTTCAAGAGTGTTGTGCGTTTAGCAGAAAGAGTCTCAAAGTCTTCAAAGCTGAAGGGCCCTGGGAGGAAATCTGCATCTTGAGTACTGGGCGGATCAAGTATCCAGAATGATGCCTTGGGTAAGGCCGATCTTGCCCAGTCGCAAGCCTCCCAAAAATGAAAACGTAGTAAGGGAACTTTGCAAAGCACTTGAAGCGCAAGCAAGTGTATAGCCACGCAGAGATCTAGTATTGCCGGATCCTCAAACTCTTGAAGCGCCCGGTGATCAAGTCCTAGCCCTCAATAAGCATACCGCTATCGCCAAAAAGTAATGCAGGGTATGAGACTGCATTCTAGCTTTTCTGATTAGTCTCATTTATGTTAGTATAAGGGGGTTAGGGGATTTTTTGGGCAGTTATTTCAAGCCAGGTACAACGCGCAAATAAAAGGGCAGCTGCAGCTGGTGGATGCAGTCAAGAGGCAGCTGCAAAGGCTTTCCGTCTTGAAAGTCCTAGGGTTTGAGGTTTAGGTTTTAGGGATTTAGGGTTTAGGGTTTAGGGATTTAGGGTTGAAGGGTTTAGGGTTTTAGGGTTTAGGGTCTTTCTGCTTCTGAGATTGACAAAGCTGAGGAGCCCCAAAACGTAAACGCAACATGTAGGGCTCTTGATATCAGGACCCCTGATGTCCACAAATTCTCATGTCTTGGGAGGTAACTCAGACCCCTGATGAATAAACCCTCTCCCCTTAATAGTGATTATCATAGGATCCTCACATTTAGGCCCTTAAAAGGATAAAAAGAGGGGTCTTTTAATCATGGGGTCTACCTACATTATATGGCTGACTATAACCGTGGTTAATGAACCTGTTACTTTGGGGTGTACTTTGAAGCACTAAGTCCCAAACCCTACACCTTTGCTTTGGTGTGTAATTCCAGTGAACTCCAGCCTGGACGGAAAGTTTGGGGCTGGGCCGAGTTGCTCTTTCCAAACATTGGGAGCCTCTCCCGGGGGTCTCCATAGTGAGGATGGTATTTCAGGGTATAGTAATAAGTTAAGAATTATAGTAATAAATAGTACTACTCATAATAGTAATATCTTAAGAATACTAGTAGTAATCTCGCTGCTTGTTGCGATGAGGAGATCTCATGTGCAAGGGCACGCCGGAAGTTCTTGGCAGGGTGCTTGTTCAAGGGAACTACTTATTTACCATTGAACCCCTCCACCCCCCTTAATATTAACTACTCCCCCTCGTGGTATCTTAGATATAGGGAGAGTATTTAGTAGGGGGGGGGTTAACATCAGGGGGAGGGGATTATTTTCATTACTATTGTTATCATTTTTTTCTGCTCTGTGATTGTTATTACTCTCATTGTTATTGCTATTATCTTAATGCAAAGAAGAGGAGGCCTTCTTCGAGAATGTTCCAGAAAGAACGGCCTGGGCATTGGGGTCCTCAAAGATATTTCCCTGGGGGCTTGTGATGCTGAAGTATGGGTACTTATCAAAATATTCCCTACATATCCCCTAACAAGTACACCCATAGTCCCCTGATAGTCCTTATACATATATATATATATCTCTCTCTCTCTCTCTCTCTCTCTCTCTCTCCCTCCCTGTGCGGGTTCCTAAGGGTCTCCGTCTTGTGAGACCATACCCGTAAATCCTGAACCCTAAACCCTAAATCCTAAACTTCAACCTTGAAACCCTACACCTCACACCACAAACCCTAAACCCTAAACCCTAAACCCTAAACCATGGCAGGCGACGAGCTGAAGTGACGCAGGAAGAACGCCGCTCCATCGACCGTGCCATGGGGGGACCATGGGATGGGAGGGATGGTATGCAGGATTTACGTTTTAGGGTGTAGAGTTTAGGATGTGGGGTTTAGGATTTATGGTTCAGGGTTTAGAGTATGGGCTTTAGGATTTAGCGACACTATAGAGGGATTATATAGTGTATCATAGGGGTATGGTAGGTAATTATAGTAGCTATTATGGGGGGGGGGGTGCGGGAGTTTCTCAAAATCCTGGGCTTGTTTTGAAGTTTGGTAGAAGAGCTGTGCAGGGGCATTGATCTGAACGGGGATTCGGCAAGCGTGGTGCTGGAAATAAAGCCTTCAGGTCTTAAATGTGGGCCCTTGTGTTGTGGGATCCTTGCAACAAGTTGTCTGGGCGTCCCTGCTTCTAATCCTTATGTACAGAACCTACCAGTTACACAAGACAATTGGAGAAGGACTCCACGGATGCGTACATGTCAAGCTACGCGATATCACAATGTCTGTTTCAGATGGTTATGCACAATTCAGCAGCATAACATTTACTGTCAGTTCAAATGTCCTTATAGCAGGATGATTGAACTTGTGCTTCCAGCGTTCACCTTAGCCAAGCCTTCGTGCATGCGATCTAGCAGGAGTACACATGAAGTGACTTGTTGACGGGAACCATGACTCCCTTGCCCTCAGTTGCAATACTGAGTTGCTTCAGACTGTAACAATAAGAATACTTGTATCAGCAATAATGGTAATTATCATACTTGTAACATGCATAATCGTACTAATGATATTAACAGTAGTGACAATGACAATAGGAAAACAGTAGTTGCAGGGGTTGCCGGGAGGACAGCATGGTACCGGGGCTGGTCACTGGTTCGCGAGTCTTGGCTCACCTTAAAGGTTTGGATTCATAGTTTTGGGTTTAGGGTGTAGAGCTAGGGTTTGGGGTTGAGGGTTTTGAATTATCTAAGCCCTAAACCTAAACCCTAGGTTAGGTCTTGGCGTTGAGGCTTAAAAGCGCTTAACGACTTGCAAGATTTCAGTTTGGGGTTGAGGGTTTAGGCTTGAGTTTAGCTACGCCCTACATAATCCCTATATACTATATTCCGCAAATCCCTAGTAACCTCCTGTAAGTTAGGGATTGAGGTTTTACAACTTAGGGTTCTGACTATTGCTCCAGACTGGAGCCCAAGCACCTTGGCACGAGGAGGAATGTGCATTGGTAGAGATTTTGCAAATAACAATAGTACTAGATACAGTACGTACTTACTAGTATCAAAAGTGTAATAGTCATGATTACAGTAGTAATCTTCTGCAAATAGCAATAGTAATACCACTAGTAGTAATCCTATGAGTAGTAATAATACTAGTAGTTATGAAATTGTAAGAATGAGTAGTAATCGTAAGGATACTGGTGTTGAGTTGCATCAGCTTTTGGAAAGATGGGCTGGGGTGAGGAGTAGATCAGAACATGTGCCCACCTTGTCTAGCAATGCGCTTCTTCAGGTTCCCAGGGTATACTAGAAGTCAGAGGACCTTGGTTGGAATGTAGTAGAATTGCAAAGACCACCAAAAATCCTAATTCCTGGTGAAATCTCCCAACCACTTTGTTGGGAGCCCAGTAGGCAGTCCTTACGCATCACATGATCTGGGAGGTGCCCAAATGGCCACCCGTACTACATTGGCGAATGTGGTGGAGCAATGGAGGAAGTGCTTGTCGCGTTTGGTGCAGGTCAGCATTTTCAAGGGCTTGAGCCCAAATTTCAAAAACAAAGGTGGCTTCAAACATTAAGTAATCCTGAAACTTTCGCGCACGGAGGCTTGCCAACATCTCTCAAACTTCCAACAGAGATGACCTAATTATGCACTGCCGTTTATAGTTTCCTGGGTTGCTGTTAAGGCACATAAACTAAGTTACCATCATATGAGTATGTCGTAAATACTGGGGTTTCCTTATCTAGTAACGTAGCTTAAGTACCTTAACAGCAATCCAGAGCAGCTTCTTAAGAAACATATTTCCAGAACTGGACGCGAGTCAGCGTGAGGACTGACTGAGTTTGAATGGGCGAGAGAACTAGGATGTACCAGGCTGCAGGCTATTCTGACCTTTCGGGTACTCACCCCAGCCCCCCGAAACCCTGAACCCTTCATCAAGGCCTTAAGGGGCAGCATTGGCCAGACCGACACATCATGCTTGTGGGTTTTCTACCTGACCTCCATGGCTGCACTGCTTCTGTTCCTGCTGGGCCTAGGGCTTAAGGTTTAGGGTCTAGGGTTTAGGGCTTAGGTATAGGGTCTAGGGTTGAGTGACACAATAGCCTCAAGACAGTTTGACTGCGCCCACTGCTGATTGTCTTCGTTTTGCAATGCATGCCTGTATGCAGATTTGTTTTCCTGAAGTTTCAATCGCTGGATCCTTTTCTGCCACTACTGCATGGATAGAGCCAACCAGGAGGCCACATGCCCAGAGTGCGGTGCTGCAGTTGGAGGCAGCCGCGCCAGCTTTCCAGGTGTCTTTTTTCTTAAAGGGGGTTAGTAGGGAATAGGGGGATATAGCATACAGGGATGATGTAGGGTCAATATTCCCTATTTCGTACAAACCCTAAACCTTAAATAATAGTTTCCATTGTCCTTTCCATTCTGCCTAGATAGCCCTATATATACCCTATCCCTACTAGCTGCCAGTACGTTTTAGAATGTTTTCCGGACTGAAAGGTTGCGGATTCATTCTTTTGACCGCGAGGCTGAACTGGTTAAATGCAGGTCAGAGAGAAGGTCCGAGAAACCTCAGAGAAAACGTTCCAGGTGGGCATATATTGGGATACTATACTATAATATACCGTATTATATTATGATATACTCACTATAATATATATATACTATAATACATTATAATATACTCTAATATAATAGGGTAGAATAGACTCTAATAGGGTAGAATATACTATGATGAGGTATATATAGGGGTTATAGGTCGTACACCCTGAAGCCAATGCTGTTGCTGACAGTCCTTATGCTCTGTCCCATCATGCAGCCCTAAACCCTAAACCCAGCAAGACAGGCGGTCAGCACCAACTGCGTTCTGACAACACCTTCGTGTCGAACTTCGCAGGGGATGGACAGGCACCTGCTTTTCCTGTGACCAACAAGCACCTGATAGTATATTACAGTGTCTAATAATATCATATTATATTGAGGTATAGTATAGCATATTATATCATAGTATATTATAGTATATTATAGTATAGTATACTATATTTTAGTATATTTTAATATATTTTAGTATAATGTCCCAATATATACCCTATAATACCTACTTGGGGGTTTCCCAGAATTAGGATTCTGGGGTGCCATTTTAGGGGTCCCTATAATAAGGATTATAGGTACTTTGGGGTCCATATTGGGGTCCCGTACTTGAAGAAACTGCCATGTCAGCCTTGAAGTACTTGTGGGGCTTTCCAAAAAAAGGGTACCCTTTTGGGGGCCCCAATAAGGACTCTATAGTGGGGTCTCCTTATTTTGGGAAACTACCGAGTACGTGTAGTGAATCTGTGAATCCTGGTGGCCATCCTGAGGGATCTTTACGCACCTCACAAGAACAGCGGCTCATGGACAGCCGAACTTGAAATGTGCATTTCCAAGACAAGGGGTCCCCCTGATGCACCCCAAACTACTACAAAAAGGGATCCCTGTTCTTGGAGAATCTGCCCAACATGGCCCAGGCAAGCCCAGCCTGGCCAGGCATGGATGGAATGTAGAGCAGCCTGGTTGCACCAAGATAGTTGCCTATACAAAGGGCGTCCGTCCCCAGCCTGTGTGTGAGAAAGGGGGCAGCTTGTGGCAAACTTCAAACGGCGAGTCAGTTCGTCACCAGAGACATCTAGAGACCCTTTGGTTGCAGAGCCTGCTCTTTGTGTTGGAATAGCAGACGAGACCATAGGATCAGCACTTCGGCCACATGCTCGCAGGTTCTTATTGCGCACCCCCCACAAAGGGGGTGCATTCTCAAACAAGACGGATGCTACATATGGGGGTTTTCCCAGAATTAGGTGCACGTATTTGGGGGTCCCATAATAAGGATTATACGTAGTATATTAAGGTCCCCCTATTTAGGGACACTAGCATACACACCCGACGTCAACTTCACACAGCTGCTCATTGTTGGTTGTTGTTTTTCCTTGCTTACAGTTTTGCAAGGCCGAAGCCTGACCCGGGAACCTTCTTGAGTGGAATTACAAGGCAAGTTAGAGTCCCCCTTGAGTAGATTGACTTTGGGTATATAATAATAAGATCCCGATATACCCCATATTCTATCTACTTAAGGGGGACTATGGGTTTTGGTGAGATGCCTGCAATTTTATAACCAGGATGCTTCCAAACCTCCTGGAGTGCTTGCACTTTTGATCCCGGCAAGGGCATCAGAGTCCAGCAATGCCATGTGTCGGCTACCTTTGGGGCAGATCTCTGACATATGAGCTATAGTCTACACTCCTTCGAGGGGGATTATTTAGGGGATTATATAGGGCACTACCATAGGGATATAAAGGGGGATACTAGGAGTATAGACACTGGCTCATATAGCACACCTGTATCCCGTCATACCACGCTCGACCAGAGAAGGACCAATGGTCTAGCATTTCAGAGTTGGCTCTGCTGGCCCATTGCAGCCGACCCGGCTGCAGCCAATTTTTGTACATCTTCCAAGGACAGTTCAGCGGGCCTTCAATTACGTTGTGCCCGCCAGAAATGCTCCAGAGTAGTGGCATTCCAGGGCTTGCGCAGCTGTCGCGTGGATGCACTTCTCGTTTCACTCAGTGCAATAGCGCAGCCTTCGACGCACCCGAGATCGCCATCCACACTGCTGTTGTCGTGGCAAGTGTAGTGCGATGTCAATCACTCTGCGAAATCTATACCAGCAAGCACAGCAGTCTAGATGCTCAACTGCTTGGAGAGCCTCGACTGCAAATATGTTTTGTGAAACACCTGCCAGACCTACACAAGAGAGTTCGCGCATCAAGTCTCAGTTCGCCGCGCTTTGTTTCAGCCTTTCAGCCTGAAATGAGCATGTCCAAGAATCAGGGGTATCCTGGAAGTCCCCACAATGAGGATTATAGCATATTGAGTATGTAAGGGGGACACCCTGTTTCTGGAATTCCCCAAAAGGGTCAAGATGCAGACGCAGTTCTTTCTTCGAGCAGATGCTTCATTCAGCAAACGTAGTCGCGTGCTCAGGATTCTACAGCCCCCAAGGGCGGCTCTGTAACAAACCCTAAACCCAAGTGTAAGCTTAGGCGTGAGGGCTTAGGGGTGGCACCTACGTGGATGCACACCAGGGTACATCAGGTAAATCAACCAACAAGCATGTTGTATTGGGTTTTGGGTTTAGGGTTGAGGGTTTGTTCTACAGGTCCTGTAGAGTCAGAATCGGGCACTTCACCGCATGCAGATTAAAGCAAGTCTGGCTGAGAAAGTTCAGGGTAGTGATAACTCAAATATACACCCCCCAAGCGGACACCCATATAGCCCACTAGCCAACTTGTTCAAAGGACAGTAGTCTTTATAGGGCCCTTTTAGGGTTTCCATGTTAGTTTCCAGGAGGGTAACTCGTATTCATAAGCGGTTTATAAGCTCCCTAGGTTCCCTGAGCTGGTTATAGCTGTGTTAGAAGTGCCCGCTATATTTGGGTTATGACTGGCAAGAAGCTTCCAGTAGGCTTTGAGTGTTTCGACAGGAGAGGAAGTCATTAGGCCAGGATATGCTTGGAATAGGGTTTAGGGAGAGATATTCGTGACACATTGTAATTTTTTCCTGCTCTTTGGGTTTGTAAACTTGGGTTTGGGGTTCCAAATACCCTAATTGAGTGCAAAGAGTACAAGCCTTAACGTTGCAACGGAAAGCTCCTTGAGACATGAGGATTGTGCAGGATGCTTTGAGATGTTTAGGATTCAGTTTAAGGCGCTGCAGATGTCCTGAAGACACTCGCGTGTCGCATTGCTGAGTTTGAAAGCCTGGCTTTAGTTGGCAATAGTTTCACCAGGCTCTTCCACAGTTGGGTATTTCTCAAAATTGTCTTCAATGAATTCCTATCGAGGATCCCGATAATCTTTACACTCCCTCTATATCCCTTGGGGTTTCCAAAGCGCCTTGTTCTGAGAAATTCTCATTTGGCTGAGGGTCCCTTTTTATTTCATCGCGGAGTAGAAATAATCGAGCAGTGACGCAGATCCAGCTCGAAGTTTAAGGTTTAGGCTTTAGGGTTCGGGGTTTCAGGAGTGCTGCAACACAAGCGCGAGAGTGTTTTGAGCTATGCGCAGGGGACCCTTACCTTGTCCGTACATCCACATCCCTGCTCAGTGCATGCGCGTGCTAGCCTCAAAGCTTGCCACGGAGCATGTGCTGTCAGGAAGTTTCACGAGCCAACGGGCGAGACATTACAACTTTCTCCCGCACTTCGTATCTTGTTGCTGTTGTTGATATGACTTCTTTACTCTTATGCCGTTTCTAATGTTTTGAAAGATTTGTTTAATTGAAGCAGCATGTTTGGTGAGGAGATGCCCGGTGGACAGGAATGCTAGCTCGCCCGTAGAAAACGTGCAAGACGACCAGTTTGTATTTAATTTTCCATTTTCGTCTTTGTGATTCTCCATTATTGGGGTAATATCTCTATTTAGCCCCCGTATATGTAATATATAGTCCCAATATATACCCTATTATTATATGGGACTTTGTGTTCTTGGCGTTCATGTGCCGCACTCTGGGCTGGACCCCTTTTAGGGCTCTCTAGGCCCGAAGCAGGATGAAAAAAGGATGCCGTAGGGTCGCTGGACAAGAGACATGTACTGTAGAAGCCTAAATAATTACCAACATTAGGGTTTAGGGTAGTATAAGATACCTCCAACAGAGCTCAACATGATATTGGTCATTGGTAATTCTTTCGGCCCCTCGAATTCTCATTATAAACTGGTATATACTCCGGGTTCCCATTCAATTTCCCATGGTCGTTTCCAGTTGATTCTCCTTTATTGAGGGTAATATCCCTAAACTCTAACCTGCCATAGTGCCTTGGTGGCATGGCAAGAGAACTGCAGCTTGTCCAGCTGACCCTGTTGCTTTCGTTGAGTTAGGTCAAGCGGCAAGCAGACGGAAAGCTGGCTGCAGTCCCTTAAGCATGACAGCCTATCTATGCAGCAGCAGCATGTATGGAAGAGAGGGAGTGATGAGCAATTTCGAAGGTACAACAAAGGGTCCCAGTTGATGACGTCGACGTGCGAAGCATAGCTTAGACGAGCACAGGTCTAGAAACGTCACATGCTCGCCTTTTGTTGGCCCGAAACGGCTTCAGACGCCAGTGAGATGAAAGCGCCAAGGACGTCATTGATCAGGATAGCGTGATACTTTCACTTACCTAGACTTGGAAATCTGACATGTTGGATGCTTATTGGACCCTGTGTGCGGTCAGCAGATCGCCCATAACACGCGTACACATAAAGATTCCAACCGCAGTTTCCAACCTTCAATGACAACATGCCAACACATGAACCTAGGAACCGCAAAACCGCATGCCTTTGTTTCAGCTGCTTGTACAACTGCGAACACTTCTTGTGGCATGTCCTGGGAGAGGCTTGGACATTGCCAGAGCCCTTCAAGGGTTTCAGTGCAGTGGCTCCATGACGTCATACCAAACTGTCACTGTCACATACCTGAGGTCAGCATTTAAGACGCAAAGTTGACGAGTGTAGAATTTGTGTGTCATCCTGTGGAAGGTTCTCTTGGAGCACGTGAGTTATTCTCATTATGGGTCCGTTTTGGTTCAACACTTTTTTGCGGCACCTAATAGTTAGGGGTACCAAACAGGGACCCTAATTTCGGGAACCTTTCGCATCCGAACCGAACGCCTGAGGATCTTGCGGATCCATCAGACATTCTGCTCCTCCCCGGTTTCCAGGCTGCTGCATGAGAAATGGAAGAAAGACAGATGCCCTAATATGCACCAAGTAGGGTCTAGGGTTTAGGGTTTAGGGGCCCTGAAAAAGGGACGAGACAAAGGTGGTGGCAAACCAGGATTAAAGAAAAGGAGATACAGCCACTGATGCTTCGGCGATTACAGCAACATACAGCAACCATTACAGCGGCCACCGCAATCGCGACAATCACGAAGGACTGATTCTCCGGGTTTGGGTTGAGAACCTGAGGGTACTGCAGCAAGTGCAGAGCAGTTGGCTTGTGATTGTTCATGAGAACTAACCTGAAAGCTGACGCACAAGTGTCGCACAAGTATCTCACATGTTGACAGCCGCAGGCAATTTTTAGCTCGTATCGCATTTGGGTGCTACCTGTCTCCCTGTCTCGTTGGAATGATGGCCAG
>CAJNIZ010047667.1:9422-25573 GCA_905231905.1 Symbiodinium pilosum | reverse complement strand
TTTGCCCATGTCTGGCTCACCAGCCGCCTCAACCTGAAGCTGTTGCCACGAGAAGTTGGGCGCCAGCCAACCCTTAGGGTTTAGGATTTAGGGGTTTAGGGTTTCGGGTTTCAGGGTTTAGGGTTCAAGGGTTCAGGGTTTAGGGATTACTTGGATGCCCATGGGACTCAGTATACTTGGGGTTCTTAGTAACTACTTAGGTCCCCTTAAAGGGGGCTATAGGGATCTATAGGGTTTAGGGATTAGGGTTTAGGGTTCATGGGACTTAGTAACTACTTATAATTGGGCTTATAACCTTACTTATAATCCCCTAAATAGGCTCATAGGGGTTACCCCAGTTATAAGTATTAGGGCTATAAGCCCAATTATAAGTAGTTACTTCGTCCCATGGGCCCCCAAGTACCCATCACTAACTCTCCTAATCACCTCACCGAGTCGTGAGTTGGTGGTAGGGCTCGGGTAGGGGTGGTGGGGTGGTAGGGGTGGCAGTAGGGGTGGTGGCAGGCATCGTAGTAGGGGACGGGGTAGGGTCCCTACAAAAAAACACTGTAAGGATGCGCGGAAGCTATCAGAATTCCCCATGTTCTATAGGCATTCCATCTTGAGAGATTTGGACAGTGGGTCAGTGCGGCTGCTGAGTTTGCTCGCTGAGTGTCTCGAAGAGCTGCAAGCACCTTGATGTGAGCCAGAGTCTAAACTCGTCCTAGCGTCTAGCGTCCCCCTGAAGAATCCCTAGAATCCTCCCACCCTAAACCGTCAACCCTAAAACCTAAAATAATCCCTAAACCCTGAACCTTAAACCTTAACCCTGAATAGCCCCCCCTTAAAGGAGTTTAGGCTCTAGCTCACGTGGCAACAGTCTTTCAGGAGATAAAGGGGCTTGTGTCTTCAGGCCGACAGTAGCCTCAGAGGAAAGTAAGTCTCTGACACTGAATATCCCCAGCGTCCTTTACAGCCAATTCCCAATTCTTTTATGGTAGTTCAGTAAATCACTCAACAATCTTTGGTGCCAAATTGTGAAGGCACCCGCAACCTTGCAAATGATCTCTAATGACATTCTTAAACCTACACACTCGATCCGAAATCCTGTCCATTTGGTGTATCTTGAGCCTACGCCTTTCAACTAGTTGGTCTTCTTATTGAGTTGGATCTTATAGTAGATGGGCTCGCACTGTTGATGAAGGATATCTTGCATCACTGAATCAGATAGGGTACCTGAAGTACGGTCATTTCAAGGGTTTGTCGTACTCTACTTGGAGGGTTGGGAGGACTTAGTGTGTACACTTATAACCCCTATAAACCATATGGTAACCAGCTACCCTTATTCATAACCTACTTTTTAAGTCCCCCTGGCCCTAAACCCTAAACCCTAAACCCTAACTTATTGAGTGTCCCTGACCCTCAAAGCAGGTGGTGCAGGATTTCCTTGGGCAGCTTCTGAGGGTCTCTTTCAAGCTTCAGCGTGGGCCCTTCTTGGGATGAGCTTCAAGTGACTAAAGCCCTCGGAATGCACCCTAAACCCTTAACCCTAATCCCTAATCGCTAAAGCCTGAACCCTAAACCCTAAACCCTATAAAGCCTAAACCCTAAACCCCAACCCCTAGACCCTAAACCATGCACCAACAATCACTGCTTTTTGCCCGCTCAGGGATTAGGGGTTGAGGATTCAAGGATTCGAAGCTGACAGACCTTCAGTTTCCATTTCATTTTCCAGTTTCTTTTCCATTTGATTCTTCAGCAATAACGGGTTATATTGGGGTTATGTGGGTGGTTGTCAAAATTATGGTCCCTTTTTGGGTCCCTATTACAATACGGCACCTAATATTTAGGGTACCCGAAAAGGGACCGTAATTTTGACAACCACCCATATAGGGATAATTGAAAATAAAATGGAGACTGACAGCTCTCAAAATGGTCGACCTGAGGGCTTCTAATGTTTTGTCAGCTACACGTCGAACTTGTGGCCTGTATCTCTGTATCTCGGTTTAGGGTTTAGGGTTGAGGTTCATGGATACTTGTAAGCAAGGTTGTAGCACTTTTCGATTCAGGGTTTCAGACTCCGAGGTAAATATTGATCATGGGATGCTTAATTGCAATCCAAGCTATAGCTAGTAAGGACAAAATGGATCCATAGATAGCTCAGCTATAGTTCCCCCTAAACTGTTGAATGCCTACCCCCCCCCCCCCTCCCCCCCCGAAACAGGGATGCATCGTGTTCGCTCCATTCTGTTACTGTTGATGGGTGATTCTTTGCACCATTTGGGTGACTGAACCAAATTCTGGAACTCGCAGCGGTACTGGATTTACTTCATCAACAGTGCTTTGCCTAAACGGGGGTTTCTAGAAAACCCTTCTGAGTGGGTACCCGCGAAAAGGATCCTAAGCCCTAAGACCCATTGTACGTGGGAGTTTGTGTTGCCCCACCCCCCCCCTGTTTGGAAGCTCCCAAATCTGGTACAAGGTTTCATTCTATGAATGTTAAGCTGCTCTGGTTGGAGAAACACAGCGCTGATGTTGACAAGGAGATTGTGGCCCCAAACCCTTAACCCGAAACCAAAGCCTACAGACCTGCTGACCATCATCTGGGGGGCCGAGGCTCCAAAAATCGCCTTATTACGACTTATGCTCCTTATTAACTTACCCTGCTCCAAACTAGCATGGTATCTGAAATAGGCCTCTTGCAAAAAGGACATTTAGTCTATGTGTGCGTATAGGCCCCTTTTCAGGTTCCATGTTCCTTTGTGAGAGAGTATACAACTTAAGTCTCTATTTCATGTCTCTGGGATCCCAGTTGCCATGTCAATGTCCGTTCCCTCCCCTGTTGAGTCTCCATTACGTGCAGGTCTGCGGCTACCCCAAATCCCCTTCTTATCTATGAGAACCCTCAAATAACCTTCTGCATTCCACGTATAACCTCACTATAACCTTGTAAAACCCCCTATAACTGTCATATGAGCTATTATCCAAACTCCCAGTATCCCCCTCCCCTACACAATCCCCTATATAACCCCTTTTCAGGAGCTTAGACTATAGCTCATATAATCCCCCTGCGAGACATCCGGCCTTGTAGTCGTCAACGGATGTCGCAGGGCCAGCATGGCTTTGGGCCCAGGGCATCCGGATCGACACCAGAAGCTTGGTACCAATAGCCACGAAAATGTCCGGTTAAATCGGCTCATATAGAGCATACCCTAGGGATCCAAGTATACAACTAATACCTACATGGGGCCCTAAGGTCTAAATATTACCTGCATTGGGCTATTTGGATCCTTAGGCAAAGGCTTACAGTTTAGCGTTGAAGGCGTTCTTGGTGTAAAGTCGAAGGTTTAAACCCTGTTCCCTGGGTTGGCCCCTAACATCCTTTGAAACACATTAGCATATAGTTTAGGGTTCAGGGTTTAGGGTTAGGGTCCCTTATTAAAGCCATAGGGAAAGTATTAAATATCCCAGGGGCTTACCCAGTTCCTGACACGCTGTGGCGCATCCGGATCTGCATTCCTTAAGCTGGCTGAGGGTTCTTGTAAAAATCGCTGTTGGCGGCCATATTGTTATTCAAAGTCTACCCTAAACCCCAAACCCTAAGCCGTAAACCAGGGCTCTGTAAGAATCCCAGACATGGAAGAACATGCTCTTGCTTCAGCCCTCTACTTGGAGGGTCCGGGATGGAGGCCTGTATGAGCCACTTGGCTGGCGAGTCTCACAGGTCTGGGGTCTGAGAATCTGGACAGGGGGCTTTAGGGTCAAGGGGTTTAGGGTTTCAGAGTTTAGGATTCAGGGATTTAGGGGTTTGGGGGTTAAGGGTTTGGGGATTTAGGGATGTAGGGATTTAGGGTTTAGGGCTTTAGGGGTCTATAGGGTTTAGGGTATGATTTTTGAGAGGAGCTTCTGGTCTTAAGATTTTGGAAAAAGAAAAGCGGTTTCTGCCATGCACGGCCTGGCATGCGTTGCTCTTTACTTCTGGTTTATAGTCCGCCTTAAGTAAATAGAATATGGCTTTGGGTATATTATAGTAACATCCATCTACCCTATGTTGTATCTACTTCAGGGGGACTATAGGACAGGCCAAGATGTGTGGGGAAGGCATTTTTCTTGTGCTCACGGCACGGAGACACGAGTTGAGTGCATTACGTGTCCCAATTCACTCATGGAACCAGTCCAATTCTAGCATGCTGTCCTGGAGCTTTTCATCATACGTGTGTTGCTTCCTGCCGCATGCCCGAAAAAAATACTTGTATCCACCAGTGCAGCTTCCAGAAAGAGCACTCCAAATGGCGAAACGGCTCGAGTGTTCAAGCGACGCAGTGCAACGAAAGCATCATGCGCTTGCTTGCTAGAACTTGCAAGAATGACTGCCTCCGGTGTCTGAAAAGAGACTCCCCCTTAAGTAGATAGAATATGGCTTTGGGTATATTATAGTAAGATCTCCATATACCCCATATTCTATCCAATGAAGGAGGGCGATAAGGTTTAAGCTGCAGTTGACACTTGAAGCCTTGCATGACTCCAAATGGGTTCGACGTTGGGAATTCTGGTACCACAATATTCCAAAAATTGATTATGCAGGATGTTCAGCACCCTAAACCCTAAACCCTAAGCCCTAAACTCTAAATCCTAAACCCTAAACCCTAAGCCCTAAACTCTAAACCCAATCCTTTAGAACAACCCCCATGTAGATGGAAGGACTACTCTCTCAGCCGAGGCTAGCCTTTAGCGTTTAGGGATTTAGGGTTTAGGGTTTAGGGTTTAGGGTTTTGGGATTTAGGGTTTAGGTTGAAGGTTCAGTTCTGAGGGCTTAGGGTCTCATTTAGGATTTGGTGCTTTGGGTTTCGGGTTCTAGGGGGGGAAAAAAAGTATATGTTATATTACATAGGGGTTAAAAATTATATGGGGATTATGTTTCCTTTAACGTATACCCACCTCCACATAACCCAAACAACGACAATGTACACATCCCGGATCCCTAAACGCTTAAAACCCAAAGCCCTAAACCGTGCTGTGGAAGGGTCATGGAGTCATGGGGGCCCCGCGGCTCCATGAAGTCGAAATGGACGATGTCGTCCACGCCGAGCTTCTTGAGGGAGATAACCTTCCAACAGAATTCAAAAAAGGGGGGCCAGAAGGGACACGGGAAGGCTTAGGGTTTAGGGCGCTCAGGGTTTAGGGTTTAAATGAGCCGTCGCGGAAAGTTCTTACGACATTGTGCCGCTTCCCAAGCAGGTGGGTCACTTGAGCTATAGTCTAAACTCCTAGTATCCCCCTTAATAACCCCTATAGTGGTCTCATATATAATCCCCTATATAACCCCCTTTAAGGAGTTTAGATTATGGCTCACTTGTGCATGGCTTACACTCGGGCTCCAAAGTTCCTGAAGCTTAGAATGTCATGGACTCTCAGGCCCATAGTAGTGTTCCTTCTAATCCGTGAACCCTAAGCCCCTAAACCCCTACACCCTAAAAATCCCAAACCCTAAACTCTGAAACCCTAAACCCCCAAAAAACCTGACAACTTAAAACACAAACCCTAACTCCTACATCCTCAAACCGTAAACCCTAGACATCATTCTACTAAAGCCTTGAGACTTCTAGCCTCAGGGTAAGGCCCAAATATCAACCTGGGGCGACAGGTGGACTTCCCAGATCTTAAAGCCAGCTCTCAAAAGTTGCAGCTTGAGGGTTTAGGGTTTTAGGATCAAGGTTTGGCATTTAGGGTTTAGGATTTGGCGTTTAGGGTTTAGCCCTAAACCCTACCGTCCAACATGCTCTCAGTCCCAATGGGCTCCAATGGGTCCAGCCACTTCGTCTCCACGTGCCACTCTCCAGGCGAACTCAGCAAGATACCTGCACTCCGTCCTCCGGCCTGGATCTCGCCTTGCAGCAACTTCTCTGGATCCGTCTTGCTGTTGAGGTCACAGATGCCGATGTATCCACTCGTAGGAGGATTGGCACGCGAGGAGGGGTCTTCGAGCAAAGTAGGGCGGATGCCCAGATTCATTTTGTCCTGCAGGAGACTACTCTTCAGGAGCTTGAATTTCACATTGCCCTTGTCTCCGCTTGCCATAGGCTGGAAGGCGAAGGACCCTCTCTTCGGAGAAATAGGGCCCCCCCGGCAGGAGATTCTCGAGGGTGAGCGACGGGGGACCCTCCTCTCGAGGCGTGATGGGGCGAAGCTCATTGTCTGTCAGGTTTGCACTTCTCCTTGAAATTCCTATTGCCTTTACGGTGCAGGCATTTTGAAAACCGACCGTTTTGGGTACTGCCACTTAAACTCCGTCTGATCGTCAAAGAAGCCGCTGAACAGCTGAGGCGGAGGGCTTTCGCTGAATGCTTGGTTCCTATGAAAGATGCAGTGTGGACCCCTGAATGCTGCCGTCCCCAAACTGATATGAGTAGCGTTTGTTTTGGTGGTTGAACCTAATAAGATTATATTCCTTATATAAAATACTATTCCCCAAAAGGCGGATATAATCTTACTCTATATTGGGTACCATAATACCACCAAATAAAATGCTACTCATTTGGAACCTCATACAGCCTTTTCAAGGGCAGTAGTCTACAATGGACCTTGGGTACTGTCCCCACCCTGTAACAATCTGTAATGGGGGCCATATTAAGGGCTGTATATAAATATATTAAACATATTCTCCAACAGTTACTGAATGGGGGCAGTACCCAAAACGTGCATTTTTCGGGTTCCATGTTCGTTCTGGGGTGCCCTGCCTAAACCCCCTAAACTTTAAACCCCCCAAACCCTAAACCCGAAAATCTAGACCCTGAAAAGGCTAAACCCTAAATCCTCCAACGCCTAAACCCTCAAGCCCCTAGACCCTAAAGTCTCAACCCTGAAGTCTAGACCTCCCCTAAATTGTACACCCAAAAGCCCCCAAGCCCTAAACCCCAAACCCTAGACCCTAAAGTCTAGACCCCCAAACCCTAAACTCTAAAGTCTAGACCCCAGGCCCTAAACCTTTCACCTAAACCCTCAAGCCCCAAACCAACCCTAGATCCTGAACCCCCCAAACCCTAGACCCTAAAGTCTAGACCCCAAGCCCTAAACCCTAAACACCTCAAACCCTAAACCCTAGACCCAAAACCCTAAACCCCAAAGCCCTAAACCCCAAAGCCCTAAACCCCCCCAAACCCTAAACCCTAACCTCTAGATCCAAGGGTCTGGCCACTGCTGAGAGATTACTCCGAATGATCTCCTTAGCTGGAACTTGCAAGTTTATTTCCAGGTATGAGCTTTGTGGTTGGGGTTTAGGGTTTAGGGCTTGGCTTTGGGTGCCTACAGATTCCAGGTCCTGAAACGAGGTAGCATGCGTTTTTTCGGATTGCTTAAAGATTATAAAAGGTTTAGGGTTAAGGGTTTAGGGTTCAGGGTTGAAGGTTCAATTTGCCTGGTAAACCGTGACCAAGATCATTCGCGAACACGCCGTTGCACCAGCTTCGGGATCTCTTCCAGAAGGCGCCCAGGAACCCCTAAACCCTTAAACCCTACATCCTGCGGTTTAAGGTTTGGGGTTTAGGGCTTAGGGTTTAGAGCCTTTGACAACATACTGCTCGGAGGCTCCTACGCCAAACAAGGTGCTAAATCCAAAACCCTAGGCCCCCCCAAGGATGAGGGGTCTGTTTTGGGGTTCCCTAAACCCTAAAACCCTCAACCCCGAATAATAAGGAACAGGATTAAATATTATATATATATAGGGGACTTTGGGTTTATAAGCTGGTCTTATGAGAGGGAGAGAGGGCTCATGATTGGACTTCTCTTCGGTGCAGGGTTCAGGGGGTTCAGGGTTTAAAGGGGGTTTAGGGGTTTAGGATTTCCCTAAACCCTAAACCTGGGGCTTACTAGGTTCCGTCTGGATTCACCCTTGGGGGGGGTTCAGGGTTTTGAGTAGCTTAGGGAGGGAATCAAATGAGCTACAGTCGAAACTCCGAGTATCCCCCTTCATAACCCCTATGGTAGACCCCATTATAACCCCCTTTAAGGAGTTCAGACCCTAAACCCTAAACCTTAAACCGTGAACCCTAAACCCTGTATAATCCCCTATATAATCACCTTTGAGGAGTTTAGACTATAGTGACTATAGAATCAAATGGAAAAGAAAATGGATCAGTCAAGCAGCTGGGTAGGTGCTCTCGGGCAACTCTTTCTCGAAGGTCTGACAGGCAGCGGGGGCATAGAAAAGCGGACAAAATTAGGATTTAGGGAGGAGGGTCCCATAATACGGCTTGTATTGTTTGCCCCTAAACCCTATACCCGAAACCCTGATGTATGGTTTAGGGTTCGGGAAAGGTTTTGTTGCTGTGGAGATAAGTAGGCCAATCCTCGTTGCGGCCTTCTTTGGTGTATTCGCGGCACTACTTATAACTACCTAAACCCTAAACCCGAAACCCTAAATCCCAAAGTACCTATGACCCAAGCGGCAAACCGCCAGACCGAAAGGCTCTCGCCCCTACACCCTCAACCGCCCAAACCCTGAGAGGATTTAAGCCCTTCCCTTAGTGGTGGTTACTAATGAAAAGGGGAATATATTATGTAGGGATATTATGTAGCGTAGCGACTATGTGGGGATCATCTTCCCGTATTCCGTACTAAGCACCAGTAAGTTAGATCCTAAACCCTGAATGCCTTTACAAGAAGTAATCGTTCAGCGCTTCGGCACCCCAAATCCTAAACCCTAAACTCTCCAAAAAATACCTGGCACGCAGGCCTCTTTTTGAGCCTATACGTGGTGAAACAGCCGAGGGGTGAATTCCAATCCGTCAGTTACATTGTGGCGTACCATGGGCTCATTGTCTATAAACCATACCTACCTTGAGTCCTCAAGTCCAGAAAGACTTGAGGGAGGGTTTAGGGTTTAGGGTTTTGAGTTTAGGTTGGAAAAACGAGCGAAAGCCAGCATGCTTAAACAAAGGCCTGAAGGCCAATCCCCCCAGCAAGCTGCCCTAGATGAAGCCCTTAAGGCTAATCCCCCCACCTCCCGCACCCTAACCAGGTATGCCCACATGAAATCCTCAACACGAAGCTCTAACTCCCAAGCGCAAGAATCCTCAACTAAACTAAACCCACGTGGGTTAGTCTCAAAATTAGGGGCCCCTTCTTTATGGATTATATCCTCGCACCTAAGATTGTAGGGTATCAAAATGGGACGCCAATTTTGGAACTAATTATCCTAAACCCTAAGCCCTAAACCCTAAACCCCACACAGAAGGCCTCCAAGGTGTAGAGCCGAAAGCACTTCCCCGGTCGAGTGCGGCCTGCTCGCCCTGCCTCATAGTTTAGGGTTTAGGGTTTTGGGATTGAAGTTTAGGGTTTAGGGATAATTGCTTAGGGTTTCGAGGGTGTAGGGATGGGGGTTTCGGGTTTCGGGCTTAATCGGAAAGACTCCAATCATGGTAGTCTCCATAAGTAAGGGACCCCAATATACCCCAAAATGCTATAATCCTTATTATGGGGACCCCCAAAAATGGTACCCCTAAATTTGGAGAAGTCCATCAAGCCTTTGAGGTTTAGGGCTTCCCAGGACCCTTTCTTAGGGGTTTGCCATGTTTCTGGGCTGGGGATCCACCACAAAAGGAGTACACCGGGAGGCTGGGGGTCTAGGTAGAGCCTGGCTCAGCAGCAGCAACACCACCACTACCACCACCCCTACTATCACCATGACCACCACCACTACCAATACTACCAATCTCAATGCTGCTGCTGCTACTGCTCCTCCTACTTTTGCTATTGCTGCTGCCATGCTGCGGGGAGCACTCACTCTGCAGTCTTAAAGCAAATTGCCTCCAAGGCAGACATGCCTCGCTCGGCTTAGGGTTTAGGGTGTATAGGGTCAGATGTTGTTTAATTTATCGCCACCCCTGAGCTTGACACAAGGTAAAAGCACTTACCGATATTCATAAGGAAACCTCTATACACTTGTCAAAACCCGATACTAAAACTATACGGCACATAGAAGCAAGTACAAATCTAGATCATTGAGCCCAAACCCCACAGAGGGATCTTTACATATCAGCTTTAGTTTCCTGTATTTCTTGATCTCAAATATCCACAAAGATCTTTACAGAATCTAATCTGGCTCTGGATTCTTGAGCCTCAAAACCCTCGGAGGACCCCCACCCTGTAAGAGTGGTATAATAGGAATATAATGGACCCTAATACAATTCTTATTACTTATCCCCAGTAGCCACCCCTGAACCCTCAACCTTATAAACCCCAATACAATCCTTATTATCCTATATAACACCGCTATTGCAGGGTAGGGAGTCAACCTGACCAAAACCCCAGACGGTTCTTTACAAGGCCATTCACAGCGGCTTTTGGAGACTCGATGCTAAACCGCACAAGGCAGGTAGCACGCTCCGGTGCCATGGGGGTCTCGCCATCGATGAAAATGTGGATTTAGGGTTGAGGGCTTAGGGTTTAAGGTTTAGTGTTTAGGGTTTAAAGTTTACGGTTTAGGGTTTCAGGTTTAGGGTCGTGGGAATAATAAGGAGATCATCTTCGGGTTGAGCGAGGGAACTACAATGGGGAGCCCTTGTTCTTCATGCTTTGAATTGAGGAGGTGGCTATGCGAGTTTCCGTTCTTGGGTTCTTGCTACAACCATCTGCATACTTCGGGCCCCCGGGCCCCTAGGGCTTTCTAATTACAAGGCGCACACGAAGATTGTGAGGTTCCTTTTAGGGAAGCTCCGACATGTTGTGATTTGGAAGCCGAATTACGATTTCTGAGCTCAAGCCCAACGTGAGCAATGATTACCTCAGATCCTAAACCCTAGGTCTTCCACACACCAGGACTACACGGGGGTTGCTCACAATGCGCGGCCCGTAGGGGGATGTACATATACATGCTTACCTTCTGCCATATTTGAGTACATATATATACACAGGATTTAATGCTCAGGGCTTAGGATTTAGGTACTATGTATGGGCTCCAAAATCTGAAGGGAATTATAGGGGTCCTTATTTGGGATTTTATAGGGAGTCTTTTCAGAAACTTGATGTAGTTAGCCGCCGTGTTGTACACGCCATCAAATTGGGACCTAATGATGTCCGTGCAACGTTCCCAAGCTGTGACAACGAGCCCCCGCAGCGAGCAAACTCTGGAAAACCATGAACAATCATGGGGATCCGCTAACAGCACTTCAGGACTACACTTCTGTAGCCGTTGCTGTTGCGGTGCATCAGTCGTTGCCAACACGCTTTGCACTTTCCAGGTCCTAGACACTAGCTCTACCCTCAACTTTCATCCCTAAACCCTAAATCCCAAACCTTAATCTTAGACCCTGAATCCTAAAAAACAATTCCTCAGCTCTAAACAAATACTCTTCTTCAGCTGCAATCCGGCATGAAAAGTTTGAAGCGGTTTAGGGTCTAGGGATTTAGGTCGCAAGGGCTTGGGGTCTAGGATTTAGTTTTTAGGGTTCAGGGGTTTAGGGTTCAGAAGTTAGCAACAACTGATGAAGGCAGCAAGCAGTTCTGTGGGTCTTGCTGCCTCAGCGAAAGAAAAAAACTACAGACTGGTCACGCTCCGCTCGAGGCCATCTATGACCTCCAGGCACTGGCACATCAAAGCAAACTGCGAGCTATAGTCTAAACTCCTTCAATTGGGGGTTATATAGGGAGAGTATATAGGGGACCCACATAGGGCTTTTTAAGGGGAATACCAGGAGTTTAGATAATTTATAACTCATGTAAAGGTTTCCGAAAATCAGGGGTGCCATTTTGGGGGTCCCCTTAATTACTAAGGTTTATAATGCTCTGGGGTCTTTATTGGGCTCCTCCTACTTCGGGAAACTACAATGTAGAGGACTCAGCATATTATAACGTTAGCCATCAAAAATTCGACAGGTTTCGTCTTTCACGTGGTGAATACAAAGCCAAAGAGACGATGCCACACCTGGGAGGATCTAAAAACATTATAACCCCTATATAATCCTTAGATAATTTCCCATATGGTTCTAGGGGATCTAATTTCTCATTTTGCGTCTGGTTGAGACGAAAAACAGAATTTGTGACATAAGTGATTTTCCGTGGGGTTGTATAGGGGATTATATAGGGGCTATGAAGGGGGATACTAGGAGTTTAGAGCTTAAACCGAAACCCCAAGCATTATACTAGCGGGTATTAAGAGGGGATACTAGGAGTTTAGACTACAGCTCATAGAATCCCTCTATTGTCGGAGTCTCAAGCCAGAGGCAAGACGACCTCCCCACATGCTAAGGTTCAGGGTTTAGCGTTCAGGGCTTAAGTAACTTTTCGGCCCTAACTTAGACCCCTGATTTCTAACCCTTGTCCCGCTAAGGGCCTGAATCTCAGGATCCCCATTATGATCCGGGTCAAGGGAGACGCTGAAGCCCAACCCATCGGCACCCTAAACCCCTAAAGCCTCAATCCCTAATATAACCCTAAACCCCTAAACCCTAAACCCAAACCCTAAACCCAAGATCTTAATCAAGGGTTTACATGTATGCTAGCCAGCAGCATGAAATTGTTTCCCCTGTTCTTTGCCGGGGCAGCTTACTTGTTAAGACACAGGGTCAAGGATTTAGGGTTTAGGATTCAGGGTTGAGGGTTATGGATTTTGAGTTTAGGGTTTTGGATTTTGGGTTTAGGGTGTTGGATTTTGGGTTAAGAGTTTGGGATTTTGGGGTTTGGAGCTTACTGTGTGGGAGGGTTTCTTCTTCTCCGTGCTGTGAAGTGGTTACTTAGTTTACGTGGTCCATGTGCAGTTTTAATGCAGGATTCTACGTTTCCCACAAAGCTGTTCTGCTACATCATGGTGGTGGTTGTCCTGCATTTATGGGCGTAGTGATCCTACTTATCCAAACCCCAAACCTTCGGTTACAACTAACCAATGAGCCTCCAAATAACAAAATTCTTGCGATCTTTACCTTTCAAATCTGATCAGCCCACGTGCCTCTGAAGTGAGGTGTGGGTTTAGGGTTTAGGAATTAGGGTTTAGGGTTGAGGATTTATTGCTTGGGTTTCATGAGTTACGGTTTCGGCTTTAGGGTTCAGGGTTGAAGATCGGTTTTGGTGCATGGTTGGCTTGTGTTTCGAAGATGCAAGGATTTCCATACGGAGAACTCCCAGCGTGGCTTCATGAAGGGGGTGTCTCAACGCAGGATCCTTACAACAAGGGTCCTACGTATGGAGGACCTCTTGCACCGCCTTACAGTTAACACGTTACATCCTATGGCCCCGCGGTCACGGAATAGTGGGGATCTTAACTTGTGCAAGATTTCCCCATTCTCCTTAGGGAGGTTTAGACCTTCGCTCGTATGCAGATTAGTTAGGGCTTCGGGGCTCAGGGCTAGGGATTTCCCTAAACCCTAAACCCCAATAACGGCATGACAAGAAATTCGAAAATGAAATGGAAACGGGGTGTATATGGCCATTCCACAAACAGGGCGCCCTACATACTAGAAGCCTCATTCTGGGGAATCACAAAAGGGACCCCAAATCCAAAACCCCAATACTTGGGGGCCCATGGGACTTAGTAAGTATTTATAACTGGGATTATAACCCTACTTATAATCGGGGTAACCCGTATAAGTCCGTTTAGGGGGATTCTAGTTAAGGTTATAAGCCCAATTATAAGTAGTTACTAAGTCCCATGGGCCTCCAAGTAGGGAGTGCAGAAATGGGAAAGAAAATGGAATATCCGGGGCTTAGGGTTTAGGACTTGGGGTCCAGGATTTAGGGTTAAGGGCTTACAGTCCCCCTGAAGCAGGTAGAACATGCCAACATCATGATGAATCCTAGGCTCTAAACTCTAAACACTACACCCTAAACTCTACACCCTAAACTCTAAACCCTAAACCCAAACCCCAAACTCTAAACCCCAAACTCTGAGGAATGGTAAAGAACATGGAACCTGCTATGTTACTTGGGATTCCATAGGGGGTTTAGGGTTTAGGATTGAGAGTTTTCAGTTTAGGGTTTAGAGCTTACGGTTTAGGATTCAGGGTTTAGGGATCCATTCCTTCATTCCTCGCGGGCCAGAGCCAAACTTCGCAGCCGAACCAGGAACCAGTTGGATTCTCATGGAGGCCAGGACTGATGGGTGGAGGGTATCGTCTTTTTGGGTGGTTCAGGATTTAGAGTTTAGGGTTGAAGGTTTAAGGGTAGGATTCAATGGTTTCTCAAATCAAGGTACCCAAGGACCCGAAGGATACATAGGGCACACAAAAGGCTAAGGAGAGTGCCTATTGGGGGCTCTTTTGGGGTCATATTTGCTATTTCAGGTGCGTTTGTAAGGTTATCAAGGTTGGCACCCTCCCCCAGTGGTAAACATGGGCACACCAAAGGAACAACAGAAAGACTACTGTCCTGTCAAAAGGTAAACCCTAAACCCCTAAACCCTAACCCCTACACCCCTAGACCCTAAACCCTTAAACCCCAAAAAGACTGGCCTTCGCAGCCACCTCTTTGCCGCTGTAGATGGCACCAGCTAGGAAGCCTGCCGACAGCCGTGCGTTTGGGGTCTAGGGTTTCGGGTATAGGGGTTTGAGGTGTTGAGTTTAGGGTTTAGGGTTTAGGGGTTTTAGGTTTAGGGTTTAGGGGTTTAAGGTGTTGGGTGGGTGTAGGGTTTAGGGGTTTAAGGTGTTGGGTTTTAAGGTTTAGGGTTTCGGGGTTTAAGGATTAGGGTGTAGGGTGTATACTTGGCGGCCCATGGGACTTAGTAACTACTTATAATGGGGCTGATAACCCTAATAATAATTGCGGTAACCCCTGTAAGCCCATTTAGGGGGATTATACGTAAGGTTATAAGCCCAATCATAAGTAATTACTAAGCCCCCTGGCCCCCCAAGTAGGGTTTAGGAATGTTTGTTTGGTGGTTGAGCCGCGCAAGATTGTGGTCTGCTAGGGTACTAAAACCCCAGAAAGCAAACAGAAACTTAGTCTACATCATGCTGGAGGTCCGTAAGGAAGAAGGGAATCTCATCCCTACATAAGACCTATGTACTATACTCCGCTATTCCCCACTAACCCTAGACCCAAAACCCTAAAACCTAAATCCTAAATCTTAAACCCTCGAAACCCAAAACCCATGCGGACAAGTATATCCCCGTTTAGAGCATCACTCATCGGACTAAGCTCGGGAGCTGAAGCTGAATACAAAAGGTATCTTTAGGGCATTTAGGGTTTTTAGGGTTTAAGGGTTTAAGGATTAGGGTTTAGGGGTTTGGGGGTTTGGGGTTTAGGAGCTTAGGGTTTGGGGTGTGGGGTTTAGGTGTAATCTACATATAGCCTCAATAATACTGTAGGGTTTAGGGCTTGGAGGGAGACATGTTAGGGAGATAGTTTAGGGCTTTAGGTTTAGGCTTCATAATACCTTTTCTACAACACGAGTCATCTGTGGGGTTTAGGGCTTAGGGGCCTAAATAACTACCAAAAACGGAGAGTCAAATGAAAGCGAACATGGAACATGAAATGGAGACTGGATTCTAAAAAGGGCTTACAGGGATTCTGAAAGGTAGGGGGCCGAAATGTCTGCCAATATTCTTTCGAGGTCTATATGAGGTAGCCTGCACTACAAACACACTGGAACAAGGCGCAACATTATTGGCAGTAGCCAGGCTCATGGTTCTGCTTGTAGAAGTTGAATCCAACTAGAGATTTACATGAGTTTAGGGTTGAGGGTTGCTGTCATTGCAGAACATCTTGCCTCAGCAAGGGTCCCGAATTTCACAAGATGTAGAGTACCTAGACCCTCCTCCTACCCTCTATTAGGGCTTAAGTACCCACTATTAGGGACCATATATCCCCAATTAAGGGTACAAGGAAGGTCCTGGTACTTACTTTTTCCGGTGTGAAGTTTAGGCTTCAGGGTTTAGAGGTAGGCTGGTGCAAGATGACTTTTGTTGACTGCACTTCTTTGGCGTTCATGCTTTAGGATCGCAGTCGTAGCCCTGCTGTGGCCGACATCGCGTTTATCCCATCACATACCTGACCTAAGGGTCCAAGTACCTAATCATCATATACTTACCCAAAACCTATACTAGAATTACCATTACCCAAGACCCAAGTACCTAATTATTGGGCACATGGCTTGCAACCCTAGAAAAGGAACCTACCTTCCTGTAAACCCTCCGAAGGAATCCTTGGCGCATCAACGAAGGGGTCTAGGGTTTAAGGTGTAGGGT
>CAJNIZ010047666.1:0-25446 GCA_905231905.1 Symbiodinium pilosum | reverse complement strand
AGGGAGATTTCGGGATATCTGAAGACACGTGCCTTCCACCTATAGTGAACTGGGGGATCCTTTCCTTTTTGGGGGGTCACCATGACCTAAACCCTGAACCCTAAACCCTAAACCCCTAAACCCCAAAACGCTAAACCCTCAACCCTAAACCCCCAAAACCCTAAACCCTCAACCCTAAACCCTGAAACCCTAAATCCCCAAATCCCTAAAACCCTAAAACCCCAAAACCCTAAAACCCTGAAACCCTAAATTCTGGCTCCCAGGCTCTGCCCAAACACGCTCGGTTCACTCCGGCCGAGGAGTTCCAGACTCGGCGCCCTGGACAAAGAAGCCCCGCAGGCCAGGGTTTAGGGTTTAGGGGGCTAGGGGTTTTGGGGGTTTAGGGTTTACAGAAATTGGTTTGCGTGCCGGGTTTTGGGCCTGGGTGCCAAAGTGTGGGCCAGACGGAGGATTGAGCGCTCCCTTACAGATTGAGAGATCTTTCAAAGGGGCGGCGAGAATACGTTATCCTGGGCTTGAGGGTGCAGGGTTTGCGGATTACCCTGGCTTCCTGGCGTGAAGGTTTGGGGGTTTAGGGTTTGAGGGTTTAGGATTTAGGAACTTGACATCCTTGGAATGTGTGGGTCCAGGCCAAATGCACCGTAAACTCTAAATTGTAGTTTCGCCCGGTTTAAGGGGTTTAGGGCTGAGGATCCCTTGTAGCCAAGGAACAGCAGCGGAATGACGCGCTCTCTTTGCGTAGCTTCCTCGGGGCTCCACAGCTCCTGCAGCTCTCTCAGCCATCCATCCTAAAGTTCTTGAGGTCCTAGGTGTAAGGAAACCCTAAGGGGACTCCATACATGGAAGTCCCATATCAGGAGACCACTTGGGATCTTGGGGAGGTCTTAGGGAAGTCTTACGGAGTCCTTTATTCTGGGTGGCCCTCAAAACTGCCCCTTAATCAATAAAGCAGCGGGTAGTTGTAGGGGCTTTATAGGGATGATGGAAAATAACATGGAAACTACTATAGGGTTGAGAGGGCAACTTTATGAGATCATGCAAGTTTAGCATGTCAAGCCACAATCCTTGCTACCAAGGGGCCACAATATGCCTTTGGAGTCTTGCGCGGACCACCCCACCGTCGGAAGCTTCTCTTTACATGTCTTTTGCAGAAACGTTAAAAAACCTAAACCCTAAACCAGGATAACTGGGTTGGCCCCTAAAACCCTTTGAAAAATATTAGTATATAGGGTCCCTTAGTAAAGCCATCAGGGAAAATATTAAATATCCCAGGGGCCTACCCAGATAAAGCCACAAAAAGCCTGAGCCCTAAACCAGGATAAGGCCACCAACTGTGATTCCCCCTGGCCACAATTCCACTCTCCTGCTGCAGGGCCTGGCGACTCATCAGCCCGCGTGAGCATAAGACTGGGATGTCCTGCCACGCAGCTCGTGCAAGTAGCGGGGGTTTCCATAAATGAAGGGCCGAACATACTATAGCCCTTATGTAGGGACTGACAAAAAAGGGCCGTCGTTAATTTATGGAAACCGCAGTTTCTCAGGTTTGCAGTTCCACAGCTTTAGCTCCAATTGGTTCATGCGCGCTGCCCAAGGAACTTGAGCACGCCACTTCAACATGGGAATTGTCCAAGATGCACATGGCACGAATCTGCGCATGGTCAAATGCATTTCCCGTTTTTGGGGGGCTGAATCATCTTTTGTCCTATACTTCTTGCAGATTTCACAAATCACACTGACCAGCGACATGAGCACCAACAAGAAATCATACTGTTGATGGACAACATCCTGCATGACCCCATATACCTAAGCCGTTGAAGTTATGGTACTATAGCTTCCCGGGTCTCCTCATTTCGGGAAGCTACCACTTGGTGTAATGCAGGTTTTGGTCCATCCACCCTAGTAACATGGAAGTAGAGCTCTATTTCGTTCTATGTTACACATTTCATAGAGTTTAGGGTTTAGGGTAGGAACCGCAAGCTTCCTGGGGGTTAGTAGGGAATAAGGGCACATACTCCCTATATAATCCGTATATAACATATTCCCTTATTCCCTACTAACCCCCAGTAAGTAAGTGTTCATTGCTAGGGCTTTTCTCACGCTTAACCTTTTCGGGCTCATGTTGGACCCTCAACCCTAAAATCCTAAATCCTAAACGCTAAACCCTGAAACCCTAATCCCTAAACCTTAAAACCCTAAACCCTAAACCCAAGATTGGGCTTCGTATTGCTCCAAAAAAGTTAGGCCGATTGGATCTGATGCTCGCGCGTCAGCGACTAGCTCAGCCGGCACAAGAGCTCCGCTCCGCATGCCGCGCGGCTTAGGGCTTATAGTCCCCCTTAAGTGGATAGAACATAGGGGGGTTATATAGGGATAATGGAAAAGAAAATGGAAACTAACATTTAGGGTTAAGGGTTTAGAGTTTAGAGTCCCCCTTAAGAAGATAGAATATGGCTTTGGGTGTATTTTAATAAGGTCCCCATATACCACATATTCTATCTCCTCAAGGGGGGCTATAGGGTTTAGGACCTCCCAGTCTTTCTGAACAGAACCGGGAAAAACTCAACCGTTATCGCCATAAACCCTAAGCCCTCTAGACTCCAAACCGCTGCGAGTTACTTGACAGGTTGGGACCCACGCATGAAACCACGCGGTCTACCTCACACCTCCCAAGTACCGTTTATGGAGCCCAAATATCCAAAAGGTAGCACCTACATAGATCCTATATTGTACGTGGGGGGTTGTGGTAGGGTTTAGTTTAAACCAACCGTAAACCCTGCACCCTAATCCTAAACCTTAAGCCCGAAACCCTACACTCTCAACCATTGGGTTTAGGATTTGGGGGCTCCTGCTTGCTGAAGGATGAACCGCTCCCAGGCGATACTTGTCGGTTCGTCGAAGGCATCACATCTCAGCTGGCGTTACGTTTTCACACACTTTGACTCAAGAGTCTTTGTGGGGTGCTGTTACGAAACTTAACCTGAGTTGCCATAACATGTATATTCATATCCAACTTCTAGTATGATTTGCTACTAGCGGAGCTTTGGCGAGGTGTCCCCTAAACCCGAAACCTTACCCTTTTGACTTTTGGTTTGGATCGGGGCACTCCTGCGCTAAACCCTAGACCCTAAACCTTAAACCCTAAACCCTAAACCCTAAACCTTAAACCCTAAACCCTAAACCCTGTGTTGTGAGCTGGGCCTGGAAGTGTCTGAAGGCTTTAGGGAGAAGAGTATCCCTATCTAATCCCATGTGGGTGGTTATCAAAATGTTGATCCCTTTTTGGGTACTGTACCATAAATAGTAGGTGCCGTATTATAATAGGGATCCAAAAAGGGACCACAATTATGACAACCACCCATATCTATACGGTTTAGGTGCTTAGATCATATCCCTAAATCATACACGAATGGATCGCTAGTTTCCATCACATTTTTCCTTGCACGTTTCCATTTGATATAGGCCCTACGAACTACCAGTGTCAGACACATTCGAAGGTAAGCCAACAAACAGGTGTGTTCCACTAAGCGGTACAGCAGCACTGCATGCACTGCCCATACACCACTACGGACGACTGTTCCAGCTCAAGTTTGGGAGGGGAACATGCCTGATTTCGCTATGCCCTCCTCAGAGAAAGCCCTTATGGTCTTATGGACGTCGACAGTCATGAATGCATCTGCGTACCTCTGCTGTTGAGAAGATCATTCTCTTCCTGAATCGGCGACGGCCTTCTGGCATCCGGCCTAGGCGATCGCTTTTTTCTGGTAGAGTGGTTGAAAGAGGAGAGACAAAAAATCCCCCGCCCAGGTCTCAGACTTGTTGAAGCTCTTGTCCCCACCCACCCTTCAAATGCCATGCCAACAAATTGAACAAATTGAAAAGTGGGCCGTCAATAGCGAATGATACCGAATCTCTCTCTCTCTCTCTGCTCAAAATCTGGGTCAACCAAGTCTTGGGGCAAAATCTGAAAAGAGGGGTCGAAGAACTGCAGCAGTTGCTTGGGGGGGCAACTATGACGAAGTGCACCATTTCACAGGCCACAGTCTGATTCAGATAATTACAATAAGGTAAATTGGGGTCATATAGGGGACAATTAAAATGGAAACTACTATGAGTATGGTGAGTGTTTTGTGGGTCCATGAGGCAAGGCCCCCACTCAAACGCTGCAGTTCCAAGTCCCTTTTTTGTGGAGAAAAGGGAGGGAGGCCAGCCCCTTTGCAAGGCATGGAGGAATGCGGCCCCAGTTGAAGATTCATCAAAGGGAGTCGTATTGGAAGTAGGCCCTAAACCCTAAACCGCGGCCCCTCTTTCAAAAAAGAAGCCCTGAGTGGGAGGGTTTTTTGAAGTGAGGCCGCTGTTGAAAAATAGCCGGGGTTGGGGCCGGGCAGCCCCTCCCTTCTGCTGAGGCATGCGGCAACAAGTGAGTTGTTCTCAAAATTATGGGCCCCTAAATATATATATATATAGATTTATATTACGGCACCTAATATTTAGGGGCGCCAAAATGGGACCCCAGTTTTGGGAACTACCCGGGTGAAGTATCGCAAGAGCTTATACTGTACGGGGTAATGCTTGAAGTGAGGCCGGTCCTTGAAGCCGCTATCGCGTTGGGATGCTGTTAAGGAAACCCTTAACATACTATTTGGGGATCCCTAGGGGTCCAAGGACCCAAATAATAGGGTTTTGTGTTACGATATTGGGGAAACCCTATTTAACTACTAGAAATACCCATCATGGTAACTTAATTTTAACTCCTTAACAGCAACCCAGGTGGGGATGCGCACTCCTATCCAGGTAGCATTTCCTGCACGACTGGCATGAACAAATCTGCCCGCATAGTCAGCAAGATTCTTCTACACTGAATTAACATCATGAGAAACCATACCACTTCATCGACCATGTAGCTACATCTTGATGGCTTGCTTACGTTCCTTAACAGCAATCGCACCTCCCCCTCTTCACGGCGGTTTGGTCTCCCTGTCTGGCAGTCTGTGTCTCATCTCAGCGAAGGAGCTGCTTCGCAGGCGGATGGGGGTGGCGAAGCGCCATCGCCACAGACATGTTTATCACTGCTCGGGCTGTTAAAGGTTCCTTGATTGGCTTCTCAAACCCTAGCCTGGGAGTCAGAGCTAGCAAGTTCTTGGCTTCACCATCGAGGCCTCTCCAATTTCCACTCTAAAAAGCTTGAGAAGTGCACCGGATTATGGCATGCTTGTGAGATGATTCTCAAGGGAGTGAGGTAGGGTCCGGGCTCATAGCATCACAATAGATACGAATGCTGAAAACAATGATACTGGTAGCGCGTACATCAAGCGTAGCAATGAGGATTACGACAAAAGTAACCAGAAGGCGCTAATCATCACATGCACATGAAAAGTTGCCATTAAAGTATGTACCGCAGTCATTATGATCACAAGACTTGCGCGCTTCCAAAATAGCAGGGCCCCGATGGAGAGAGACCCCAATGTCCTAGAATCCTAGAATAGACTCCCCCAAAAGCGCCGCTACTTTTTGGACACACCCACTTGAGCTATGGTCTAAGCTCCTAGTATCCCCCTTAAGTATCTCTCCTATGTTAGCCCCTATATAAATATAACCCCTCCTCGGGAGTTTAGACTAAAGCTCACTTGGTACTTCAAAAGTGGATAGCGGTGAGCAGTGACTCTAGTCTGCCTTTTTAGAGGCAGCCCTTGTTACAGGGTTTAGGGTTTTGGGTTTACTTACTAGTGGCTAGTAGGGAACAAGGGTATACATTACATGGGGATTATAAGAGGATTGTATTCCCTTATTCCCTACTAGCCCTACACCCTAAACCCTTACCACTTAAGGGAGGGCTTAAGGGGAGCTTAAGGGGCTTAAGGGGTGGATCATCCAGAAAGTTTAACTCACATATTCTAGTGAGTAAAGCTCACAGAGAGCGGGCGAACTCATCCTTTTGGGCCCTAAACCCTAACCCCTAACTCCTAAATCCCTGAAGCCTGAACCCCTAAACAGAAAGAAGTAACTACCTTTTTACAATAGGCTTCAGATCCGCCTGCAGTAGCTGCTCGAAACCCTGAACGCAAAACCCATGCAAGCTACTTTTAGGCTTGGGGTTTAGGCCCCCACCCTGCAAGAGTCTATAATGGGAGTCATCTGAAGAGCTATATAGAACTATATTTACAAAAAATCCAACCGTTACAGAGTGGCAGCACCCACGGCTTAGGAACTAGGGGATCAGTCAGGTCAATCCCCCCTATAGCAATAGCTCCTTAATATGGAGTTCATAGGGCCTGACTATACCTACAATAATCCTTTGTGGTACCCATTACTGGATGGGGGATTGACCCAAGGAATCAATGAGCTCTCAAACCTTGAGGCCGGATCCCTAAACCAGGGAGTTTTCCTTTGTACTCTCAAGATTTGCACCCTTCGGTTTGGATCCCTAAGCCATGGAATATGGCCCTTAATAAAGGTATTTGGGACCCAAAACCTAGGGTTACAAACATTAAGGGTGCAAACTTAAAGTCTTTGACTAAACCTTTTTTCAGCAGCAGTTTAAGCGCTTCATGCGCGCAACAATTGCATTAACACTGCCGGGTTGATGCAATAAGGGAAGTTTACTGTTTTTCAAATTCTTCAATAATCTGAACAACAGTAAACTTCCAGAAGCTAATTTGTACTTAAACTCCTAACTAGGCCCGTGATTGCAGACAGTAATGCAATGATAGTACTCGCAGAACAAGTGTTCGGACAGTAGCAATACTTGGTAGCGCTGGATCATAATAACAGCAAGTGTCTTGCTGATGACAGCAAGAAGCTGCAATGTTGCTAAGAACGACAACAGCACGCTAACATCTGCAGATCATCTGCATGTCACTTATACAGGTCATCTGCAACAGCTAGTGGCAACACTTCTGTCAATAAGACCCAGGACGAAACGTGGTGGTGACGTGTAGTCACACCAGTACTGATAACAGTGCTGTGGCAATCCTAGTATGCTAGTAGTGCGAGCCTTCAGCACATCGGCAGTGGCATACCATAGTCGACATAGTCGCTATCAAGGATACAAATGGTACTATAACCTTCCTTCCGTCCTTCCTTCTCTCCTTCAGTGGCAAGTTCCGGCCTTCGCATGTCCAGTCGATGCGAACCTGGTCAGGTGGGCTGGATGGACACCAAGCTGCGCAAAGCAACAACAAAATCAATTTCTCAGCAAACTGGCGCTGTTGTCCATTAGAGTTCTTATGCGTGGCCTGAAGTGGAATTTTTTCCAAGATGGCTTCTTGCAAGGGTCTAGTGCAAATCTTTCCTTGCACAATCTAGACACTGCTGCAAGTGGAAATTCCCAAGATTTCAGGTAGCCAGCCAGCACACCCCGAACCACACCAACTCACTTTCTGCTACAGACTCAGCACCCCTTCCCATCCACCACCTACGCTGCCTGTACAGGCCCCTCTCCACCTCGCTTGCTTTAGACTTAATCTCTTTGGAGTCATAGCTGCGCGGCATGCCCCAATCTGCCCACGCAGTTAAGTGGATAAATCTTCAACAGGGCGGCCTGCTCTTGAACTCTTTTGCTTCACAGGCAGATGGGTGCCCTGAAACGCTGCGCCATTGCCGTAAACAGGGTTGTCGCTGCTTGGGCTGTCACAAATCTCTCGACCGGCTCCTGCCAGTGCAAGGAGTTCTATGTTGGGTGAAGCAGTTGGAGCAAGTGACCGTGGTGCGGCGTTCCGAGTACTCCGATTAGCATTTGTTTTGCTTGTGGCTGCTTGCCTTGCTGGTTGTCTTGCTAGGCCTCCTGTTTGAAGGCATTCCGCTACAATGACTGCTATGTAAGCCATCCACATGACCGGACCCACCGTCTTTTGCTATGTCACCTGTAACCGCTGTTTATGTCTGAGGGTGTACATGTAGTGCCCTAAACCCCAATCTGTAAACCCTAAACTGAAGGCTCGGGACGTTCTTAAGCTGAAGGTCACACTCATCTTGCTCAGCTTTCTTTGGGGGCCCGCGGTGACAAGTGGGGGCTTCCCCAATTAGAAGCGATCATAATTTGGAACTAGCTGCAAGTAAGCTATCTAGGGTTTGGGGCTTAGGATGTTAGAGCCATGGCCTGAATGGGTCATGGCAGGGTTACAGGGCTGCCCCGGGCTGAGGCATAGAGCTCAGGGTGATGCGATTATTGTCCACCTTAAGTAGGTAGAATATGGGTCATGATATGAGCTATAGTCTAAACTCCTAGTATCCCCTTTAATAACCCCTAAGGTAGTCCGCTATAATCCCCTATATAGCCCCCTTTAAGGAGTTTAGACTATAGCTCATATGCCGTCGTGAGCGCGCTCTTCTACTCTGCTTTCCTTCCGGATTTACATGTCACGGGCGCGCAGTCCAGCTGCTATGATGCCCTTCTGAGGCTTCAAGCAGAGATGGAGGTTGATGTGGAGACACATCAGAGTTTCCCAAAATTAGGGGTACCTTTTTGGGGGTCCCAATAATAAGGACTATAGTATTTGGGGGTCTATATTGGCGTACCCTATTTCGGGAAAATACAGCATTGCAAATCATGGGCAGCGTGTACACCCAGCAATCTAGTCTTGCAGCGCTCTTTTCTCACTGCGTCATCTTTGTAGCAGGAGGATCACTGAACATTTTGGACGCTCTTCGAGCCACGGTAGTTTCCCTAAAATAGGCGGGGCCCTAATATATACAACTATCTCATAATCCTTGTCATGCGGACCACCAGAAGGAACCCCTAATTTTGGGAAACCGTAAAACCTATATGTCCCCTAATTTTGGGAAACCCTAAGCCCTAATCCCTGTATATCCCCCTTTATATCCCCTAATTTTGGGAAACGCCTCGTTGCAGCGCCCATTTTTGATGCGGCCCTTCAAAGGCCCCGGGGTCGGGAGGGCTTCCGGCCAGACTGAAGCAAGGACTTACTGTTGAGGGTTTAGGGTTTAGGGACCAAATCTTGCACCACCTTAGGTCCCTAAAGCCCTGGGAATTACAGTAGTTTAGGGCCCCTGGGTGGTGCAAGATTTCATACGTCAACAGTATCAGAGGGTTCGTAGGGGGGTTTGGGGTTTCCTTGTTTAATCCATATATAGATGATATTGCAGGGGTAATGGAAATCAAAATGGAAACTACTATAGTATTCTAGGGCATATACATATATACATATATATATATTAGAACTACATCAGGGAATGAAGGAATAAGGTTTCCATTTCTCATCCCTACATTGTATGATATGATCACATATTCCCTACTAAGAACCATTAAGAGGAATCAGCAAAGGAAAATCATCGTCAGAATCACTCAGCTCTTGTCCTAACCGCATATTGACATTGGTGAGGTTCATTCCATGTAAAAGCTCTAGGCTCTAGCTATGCTTTAGGAGGACCACCCCCCCTGTAAAGGATAATGAGGATAATATTAAGGTCCCATAATATTCCTACTATACCACTAGTACAGGCCTAACCAATGTATCTTTGGCCTACTGTTGCGTTTATGAAGCTCTGACTTGGCATGCAATGACACGGGTAGACTTCACAATCGCGCTATGTGAAGGCTTCACCAATGTCATTCCAAAGCACAGGCCAGCACCTTTTAGCTTATTATTGTTGAAGCCCGCTACCAGTTGGAATTAACCCTAAACCCTAAACCCTGTAACTCTCTCCTCCCGACTCTGAAACGGTGAGACAACAGCGTGTAAGCAGAGCAGGAATCGCTGCCAGGTCTTGAACACGAACCCTCAAAGAGAGCCCCTGATTGTTGGACGTGGGTTTAGGGTTGGGTTTTGGGCCCACCGCTCGGGCAGTTTCCATTTCATGTTCCATTCTCTTTGCCTTTCAATTTTCCATTATTGAGGGAAGCCCCCTTAACCCCACACAATTGATGTCAATGTTGCTAATCAGATGAGCTACAGCCAATATTTCCCCGTACAATCAATGGACATGACTAGGCTACCCCTTGGTTAGTCTAATAATAAGCCTAGCCACGAAATCCAAAACCCTGAATGCTAAACCCAAATCCCTGAGCCCTACCGGGTTCCCCAGTAACCACTTAATAATAAGGGTACCCTTTTTCCCTGTTCTCAATTTTAATAAGGAGACCCCAAAATAAAAAGGGGAAAAGGGTACTACTGGGGTACCTGGCCTACAAACATCAGCTCACTTCCTATAACCTTCTCCGACAATCCTTTGCCCAGAAGCTCTTTAGCCTGGCGTGCTCAGCGATTCACGTGCCGTGGGCATGCCAACCCAATAACACAGGCTAGCTACAGCAAACGGTACTTGACCAAAATAGGGCGGGGGGGCTTACATAGAAACAAATATACTACAGTCCGTATTATGGGAACCCCTAGAAACGGACACCCCCCCCTAATTTCGGGAAATTCCTAGATGTGGGTTGCGGTCTTGAGCAACATCCCAAAACCCCCAAGCCCCTCAATGCTTTTCACTGCCTTTCGTGCTGGAACCGCAACCCTTCGGCTTGGTTCAACCCGCCTTCTTGCCGACCTGGGCCCCTTTGTCTGGTTTCAGGGATTAGGGTTTAGGGTTTGGGTTTAGGGATTAGGGTTTAGGGTTGAAGGCTTTCAATGGCTGATTTGAGATTCAACATGTGCAGCCCGCCCGCCCCTGTTTACCATAATGATGCATGGCCTTGTCCTGGGATTCGTGTTTGCAGTATCGCTTTCTGGTCGTGATAACCAAGGCGGGGCCTACCACACTGCTAGGGGAGGCCTCAACTTTGAGCGGAACACCTGCTTGCCAGGATCACAAGTTATGCAGTCTTTACATAGCCTGCTAAGTCAAGCTATCTTCTGGAAGCCCCGCGAGAAGGCGAGAGCATCACTGAAGCATTGCAGATGCAGCAAACAAGGGACCTGAACCTAGATTTGTACTAAGGTGCTATCTGTAAGTTTGGAGTAGAATACGTGAACCCCTGTGTGATAGGCTGGAGGTGTAATATGTTTTGAGAATGAGCGGGTATAGCGGGCCACCGACACTCATGTCGCCGAAATCTCGGCCAAGTAGAGAGGAATGGCTTGGAAGTCGCGGAACACGCAGAATACCTGCCACGCCATGTTGGCAGCATCGGCAGCTGTTCTTCCCGCATGACTGGTTCTTGCCAAAGTCCCTGGAACTACAAACCCAAAAAGGGGAAGATGCGGCGCCCACTGGTACCACACAAAGGGCTGTACGAGCATGTAATTATTTTTGGACACAACCGCGGTCACTGTGATCCAACCTGGCAGTAAGGAAGGCTCAAATGCTACTGCGAATGGAGGAAATGTTGCACCACCTTTCGCACCCCATAGCTAGGAATTAACTACAGTATAGGGTTGATCTTAATAAGTGGGGCAAGATTGCCTGCAAAGATTTCCTCCATTCAGGGTATGATGAGCTCTTGCGTCAGCCTTTGGGTTTGTAGGGTCGTCAACAGTGGAGTCGTAGCGGCTGCCTGGACACATCAGAAGAGTCTGATCCCAACGTAGCACAGGCTGCGTATAGGGAATGAAGGATGGAAAGTCAAATAAGCGAAAAAGTCGAGAACGAAACGGAAGCTGGGGTTTATAAGGATCTATAGGGTTCAGGTAATGAAGGAATGGAACAGAAAGTGGAAACTGCCATGAGCCAGACTATCTCCGAGGAATGTTTGGCGAGGACGCTGCAATACTTTCTTTCCATGGGATGTGGCCAAAGGTCAAGCAACTGCACTGGCGCACTGGAAGCTAGGCATGGACTCTACCACCGTGCCCCTCTTGGGACCACTTTCTGGCACAAACTTCATGGATCTCTTGCAGGTAACAGCGAGCAGTTTTAATGCAGGTCACGTCACCTTCAGACACCTCTCCAGAAATCTCAAGAACGGAAGAAGAACAGATGCAGGCCATTGTCAATCCAAGTCGCCTTGGGTGTCTGCAGGTGGCTCAACAAGACCTTCAGCGCCCTTACAAAGACGGCCAGGCAGGACGCCTGCGCTTTGGCAGCGTGGAAAGGGACGCTCTTGCCGTTTTCGGCTAATGTTCTTTTCAGAGCCGGGCATAAAAACTTTAGCCGATGATTGTGCCCATCTTTTTGGAGCTAGATGCAGGGTTTTCATTGAAGAGAATTGATTGCTTTGACTCTTCTGTTGTAGGCCAATGCACCCGAATAGAAACCGCAGCCTGCCAGGAAAATCGCCTTCGGCTCGCGCCGCCCGCAGAAACGCAAGGCGAAAGTAGGCTCTTCGGCAAAGTAGCTGCCTGGAAGGGTTCCGAGTCTAGGTAGGCATATTACCAAATTAATAAAGAGGAGTGTTATGCAGAATGTTACTTGGAGGGACAGTAGGATACTTTCTGTTTATACCTTGGGTTTGGCCTACCTAGATCTGAGGAGTGGTTTTTGGTAGCATATCCAAGGAGGCCCCCATACTCATGTAGTACTATCCATCTGTAGCAAGATGTGACTCGCACGCCTACAAGCCAGCTCAAGACCCTAAATCCAGCTTCTCGCCACAAACTTTTTGCCAGGTGTTCTTGAGGCAAAATGCTTTGCCACAGGTCTTTGAGAGAACCTGAAACCATAAATCCGAAACCCTTAGCCCCAAACCCTAAACCCTTAGCCCTAAAACCTAAACCCTTAGGCCTAAACCCTAAACCTTAAACCCTAAACTTTTAACCCCAAGCCCTGTATTTAGGACCTTCAAACCGTACCCAAGTGCTACACCCCTTACCACTTGGTACCTTGGCGTGAGTGCACCCCCGATTTGTCCCACCCCCTTGAAAGAATGGAAAAGAACATGGAAACTACTATTTAGGGTTTAGGGTTTAGGGTTGGGTTATATTGGGAGAATGGAAAAGAAAGTGGAAACTACTATAACATAGGGGTTACATTGGGTCATATTGGGGAAATGGAAAAGAACATGGCAACTACTATAATCCAGGGGTTGCATTGGGGTTATATTGGTGTAATGGAAAGGAAAATGGAAACTACTGTTATACAGTGCTTACACCCTATACCTTAAGCCCTCAGGCCCATATACACTTACCCTTACTTCGGGTTCTGACATTTCCTTTTATCTCGGAATTTCAAAGTTAAACCGCCCCCCAAACCCTAAGTAATGGGAATATAGCCTAAATCCTGAACCCTAAACCCTAAACCCTGTGCCTCGGCCCAGCTTGGAGCCATGTCGCCCACTGTAGCCACGATTGAAACCATTCTGCGCGATGTTTCCTACCTTGAAAGGTGAGGGTTTAACAGGTTTAAGATTTAGGATTTAGGGGTTTAAGGGCTTAGGGTTTAGTGGTTTAAGGGTTCAGGGGTTTTGGGGTTGGGGGTTTGAGTTTCAGGGTTTAGGGTCCGTATGGGTCATCTTTTATGGCTGCATGCCTTGGTACTTGCACCATAATCTTGAGGTACTTTGGGGCCTCAGGCGCAGCTCCTTGTTTTGCAGTGACTGGAATCTTTGAGCAAAAGGTGACCAACCTGCCACGACAAAATTTCTTACGCATCATTCTTCAGCCTCCTTACGCTACCGAAGTGGAACTTTCGAAGCCTGCGAAAAACATCCGTTGCGGCTTCTGTCTTAGGCATCTCAACGGTAAGCGTCTGGATTGCTGTGCTCAAAGGTTCGCAAACTACAACTGACAGGGTTATATATATAGCCATATAGCCTTAGTTAGCACTGGGGATGACTCTGTCGGGGCAACCGCGAAGTGGCTGAGGGTTTAAAATAACCCTAAACCCTAGTTTAGGGTTTGAGGGTAGAGATGACTTTCTAAGTACGCCTCGCACATCTTGTTCTTGCAGATGGTCTCTCTGACTTAATTCGTGTTCTTCTGGTGGTTGAACCACGCAAGGTTATATTCTCCTGATAGATACTATACTCCAAGCGGATAGACACTTTCTACACTCGGATGTGCCATTCCACAGAAAGCACCTTGTTCGCTTGAACCCGTCTTGCACAAATGTTGAAGCCTACACTCCCATACCGAAACTGAAAGCCGGGATGCGCAATCCCACGAGGTACCTTTTCGCATGTTTGAATGAGGTCCAGTGGAAGGGTTGTGGCAAGGTTGAAGGGAGAAGTTGAAATTTGAATCAACAACAATAGCATTGCTATTGTTACTACTATTACATATTACTGTTATTACTGCGATTACTGTTATTACTATCAATGATCCTTGATGTACTGGTGACACGTGAGCTTTACGCTTGGGCACGTTGGATTGCGGTGTTGGGGCTGCTATCTGATTTTCGTTGATCGACTGTGGCTGGCTTCTGTGGGGCCAAAGTTGTTCTCATGTGTCCATAAGGAATGGATGCGTTGTCAAATTGCAAGTCAAAAAGCTTTGATATTGCGTTCGTTTATGAACCCTGCTTGTACGCAGCACGAGACGCACACCCCAGTAAGAATAGCCTGACCTGACAACTACAGCCACAAACAGCAAAGCCAATCAATCATCCAGAAATCTCCGGCAAAAAGCTGCTAATGCTTCTGGCATGCACCCTAAAGGCTAAACCCTGCCAAGCCCCTTAAAGCAAGGAAACCAATGTCCAGCAAGCGAAAAGCCAGCACTCTAGCGAATTCTGAAATAACTCTTGCGTAGTCCAGGCAGCTAGTGTAAAGTGTATTTCCTTCCCACTAACCTCAAACACCCTTACCCCTCATGAAAAAAACTCCCAGAAGGGACGTTTTGTGCTGGGGAACACGTTGAATAATAAGGGGTCCGGGGGGGATGCCGAATATCAGACTGAAGCAAGTTACTACGTTCCTTAATTCCTATATGCCCCCAGTTTTCATTTCATGTTCCATGTTCTTCTCCATTTGACTCTTCATTATAAGGGGATATTATGGCTTAAATGAAGTTCCTTAGCAGCAACCCAGGTGGGGATTAGTACGCTAAACCCTCGACCCTAATCCCCAAACCCTGAACCCTAATCCCGAAACCCTGAACCCTAAACCCTAAATCCCAAGACCAGAACCCTAAACCCCCAAAACCCAAACCCTGAAACATAAATCCTAAACCGCAACCCCCAAACCCTGAACCAACTCGGGGCTATCTTAGGAAAACCAGTTTGGGGTATGACCTTAGGGGTACAACCTTGGAACCCCTGATCAGATAGTCAGATAGCAGCCGCATGGTTGATACCAAAGATCCTGCATTACCCTAAGTACGTACGTTACATTCATCGAAAACTATGGAATTGTCGTATGCTCATGCCATGCAGGATTTCTGAGTATCAACAGTATCACCATTACCCTAAACCCTAAATCCCTAACCCCTAAACCCTGAACCCTAGACCCTATAAAATCTGTGCAGCCAAATGTCCATGCCACAGCAGCCTCTCTGGCCCGAGCGTGGAGGAGACCTGGTCTTGGGGTCTAGGTTTTAGGATTTAGGGTTTAGGACTTAGGGTTTAGGATTTAGGGTTTAGGATTTAGGGTTTGGGATTTAGAGTCTAGGATTTAGGGCTTAGGATTTAGGATTTAAGGTTGGGATTTAGAGCTTAGGATTTAGGGTTCAGGGCTTAGGATTTAAGGTTTTCTTGATCATGTTCGTTCCTGAGAAGAACTCTTTGTCATCAGTTGCGCCGGTGCTGCTTTTTCGATTGTTGCGCTTATTAAGTTCTTCACTTGCCTTGCGGGTACCAGTCGCTTGTTTCTGGGTTTACTTTCGCAATGCCATAGTCTTTGTATATCTGGGGTTTTGGTAGGTCGTCTTCTTCCACATGTCTGTTTTATCATCTCTGCTGTATGTGCTGTTTTTCCTCCTTCCTGGGTGTTGTCGGTGATGCCGGCCCACAATTCCATAAGCTTTAAATATATACACATATATTAATAGATATATATATATATATACATATATGTGTATATATCTATATATCCACAGCCCCTATATACACCCTACTATAACCTGTAGCCTACGTAACCCGCATGACGCACACGCACATACATACACACATATATATATATATATGCATATCATGCTCGTATACCTATTATAGCACCTACATACCCCATTATCACCCCTATCTACCTATCTATCGACCTATATATATATACACACACATATTCTCTTTTATTGTTTTATATTGACTTTACTTTACAAAATACTTTTTCATATCGCATTATGTTTACACCCTCGCGCTAAGCCGCGCACACTGCTGTATGCAGCTGCCGCTGCTCCACTGCATTCAACCCGCAGAACACCGCGAATGCGGTGGGTTGGTAGTGCACCTGAAAGGGTTTAGGGATTTAGGGTTTAGGGCTTGAGGTTTGAAGATTTAGGTTTGAGGTGATAGGGTTTGTAGGGTTTGGGGCTCAGGGTTTAGGATTTGGAGCTTTGGTTTAAGGGACTGGTTGCTTCCAGGCCTGCCATTTGACGAAGGCTCTGAGCCTTCTTCGCAAGTACCAAACACCAGCCCAGCGACAAGACAAGTCTAACCCTGTCCACCTAGCATCACTGAACTTGAGCCTTGACTCAGGATTCAAATGGCTTTGTCAACCTCTCGTTTCACCTATGATTTAATAAGAGGTGGCGCTAGCTCATGCTGTGCTCACCTCTAGTTAGGAAGGAACGAATGAATGGCTTTTTGTAGGGGTCCCTGTGCCATCCTCAATATTATACTACTAAACCCTAAATCCTAAAGCCTAAGCCCTAGGGTTATAATCCCCCCTTAAGCAGATAGACTATGGCTTTGGGTATATCATAGTAAGATCCCCGTATACCCCACATTCTGTCTACTTAAGGGGGGCTATACTATTAGAATCCCTACATAACCCCTGGGGAGGAGGTCGACTTATCTCGGTTCTTGACGGCCCAAGCGGCTGGCGAGCCAGTTGTGTATTGCCTTGGCACGCGGTTCAGGGTTTAAGGGTCTAGGTTTAAGGGTTTAGGGTCTAGGGTTTGCCGTGAGTTACCGTGCAGGCAGTGATGATCAGGTCTCAGGGATTCAGGACAAATTCATTCCATTTTGTGTTTTCGTTGTTGAAGGGATCTCAAACCTTCTTGCACGCCCCCTGGAGGATGGTCAAAGGTTTTAAAGGGGCCTGCAGCGGCCTGGAGGGGGCCTTAGGAGGCCTGTTCTCGGAGGGGAGGCCTGGGAGGTTCGCGAAAGCTTGAAAGGCTTTTGGCTGTTTTTTGGGGCTGACAAATTTTGAGTCCGACCCTCCAATCTCTCAGGCCAAAGTTCGCCCGCAGAGGAGGGCCCCGGACTTTCTGCATAACAATGTAAAATGTTGTTCAACAAGAACCCACGTAATTTTAATTAATAGTGCACATTGAGTTGGAGCGCCCTTGTCTTGGGAACTACCCTAAACCCTAAACCCTAAACCTTAAACCTAAACCCCAAACCTTAAACCCTAAACCCTGAACCCTAAACCCTCGTGACCTTGCCTCAAGATCGGAATTTCGACTCAGATCTGCCGAGAAGGGCGAGCTGTGCGGGCGGCCTTAGTTCGATAGCCGCAAAGAAATGAAGTGCAAGTTAAAGGTTTAGGGTTGAGGGTTTAAGGTTTGGGGTCTAGGGTTGAGGGTTTAAGGTTTAGGGTTTAAGGTTGAGGGTTTAGGGTTTAAGGATTAGGGTTGAGGGTTTAAGGTTTAGGGTTATCCAGCGGTTGTTCGCAAATTCTATGTATTTGTATATTTTGGGTTCATTTTAAATGCGGGCCCTGAACGGCAGCGAGCGAGCATGTGGGATGGGACACGCTTATGAGGCCGGCTTATTCTATCCTACCTGGAAACAACCACCCCAAACCCTAAACCCAACAACCTGGACCGGATTGCGAAGTGGAATGCCTGTCCAACCTTCAAGCCATGCTTCATACGCCTGCTCAACTATAGGGGGCTTCCCGAAAATTAGGGCATCATAAGGATTATGGTATTTTGGGGTCTATATTAGGGTCCCCCCTGTCTTGGGAAACTACCCCTACTCTATTGCAATTGCTGGTGCTGGCATGGCACTGGAGAGGAGGCCGCGGGAGAGAAGGCTGCGCAGTAGAGCTGGTACATCCACAGTTGTTGTGGATCGGTAGGACGCGGAAAGCGCGTTCCTAGGCAAAGATTTGGCTCAATGGTTTTCACAGGAAGGCTGACATCCAAGCAACAGCAGTGAAGTGATGACTGCGAATCCTGCTTGGGGTCTGTGCTTGCGGCTGCGCTCTGGCAGTCGGTGTAGTGAGAAGCAGACGCATACTCGCTGCCAGGTGAAATTAGGCTGCCAGAGAAACAGTGAGCATGCCCCCAAAACATGCAAACCTAGAACCCTGTACACGGTGGCGCAGAGGTGCTGCGAAGCCAGGAACTTGGCCATGGACATGGATTGCGAAGGCGCTTGTGCAGGGAGCGTACGTGATAGGCCGGCCCCAGGAGGCTCTTTGCTGCCTGGCATCTCTGTACTAAATTCTGGTGTGTACTGTGACGGAAAAATGCGACTCAGACAAAATTCTTTTGCACTTTTCACAACACGGCACGGCAAGGTTAGAGCAGCTAGGGCAAGAAGGGTGCAATGGACTACTGGGATCAAGCTCAAGCTGCTGAATCTGTCCTGCTACTCTTGCACATTCTCTGGGACACCCTCTCTTTTGTGATTGTTGTTATGAGGGAATGGAGGACCACGGAAGCCTGAACATAATACCCAATGATATGACAGTTCCCTTGTCTGTTCCATTCCTTCACCACCTGCTTACAAATATTCCCTAAATGCTAAACCCTGTACCCTGCACCCTAAACCCCATACCCTAGCCCTAAACCCTCAAGCCAGGATAAATACAAATTGTATTCTCTCGCCGGCCGTTTTCAAAGATCTCTCAGAAATAAACACTCAGTAACGGGAGCACTCAATCATCTGTCGCCCACACTTGTGCATGGGTGGGGCGGGAAGGATGAGCAGGTTACAAAACTCGAGCTTTGGAGCCTTTCTAGGGTCATTCTGAAATCTTCAAGGGCCACCTTGAACTTGTTGGAGCCACTTCGGGCTTTTAGAGGTTCTTGGGGTCACTTTGGGCCTTTTGTTACCATTTTGCCCCTTTAGAAGAATTTGGGTCTTTTGGAATCAGTTTGGACCTTTTGAAGAGCGAGTTCGAGGCTTTTGGATCCACCTGAAGCTTCTTGAGCCATTCTGTGCCTTTGAAAGCCAATCGGAGCTTCTGGGAGCCAATTTGACTTTAGGACCAAATTCCTTAGTATTTGGCTTCCAATAGTCAAAGCCCTATAAAGCTCCCCAAAAAGGCTGCGAGAAGGGATTGGAACAACCACCCGCATCTCCCCTGTTTTGAGGAACATTTCCAAGGCAGTCTTAAAACGGAAGCTTGCTCAAAAACCCGGCCAATTTTGGTCAAAACTCCCGACCTGAACCCTATACAATTTTTATAAACCCTAAACCAGCCTAGGGAGAGGCGCTTGCTCCGCGACTGCATGCGCCCATCCCTGGGCGTAGCCGCAGAGGCCGTCGCCGCGGGCTTCCTCCGCACACGGCCGTAAACTTACTGGGTTTAAGTTGAAGGTTTAGGGTTAAAGGGTTTAGGGCCATGATTGGCCTTAGTTTTTTTGTTGGACTCTTTTCCGTCCGCTGATGAAATCCTGAGTTCAGGGTTTGGGGACATTACTCCAAGAATGAAGAATCGAGAATCAATTGAAAAAGAACATGGACAACGAATTGCACACTAGGGGGAATGCAGGGGTGTGCATATGCGTATAGGGTCTAGGGTACAAAATGGCAAGTCACAAGGGAAAGCAAATGAGAACTTGGGGCTTGTGTGGTTTTGTAGGATTCATGGGGCTTAGGCTTCTTAGGCCCTAAACCCCAAACCCTAAACCCTAAACCCAGACCCTAAACCCTAAACCCTAATCTTAGTAGGTATGAGAATGGACAAGAACATGGAAACTAGTATTGGCCATCAAGGCCCTGGGAATGAAGGAGCAGATCAGAACATTTGAGCTGCCATATGAGCTACGGTCAATATTTCCTACCCAACTTCATGGACATGGGTTCCTTATTAGGGACTGTATTAGGGACTATACTAAACTACAAGAGGGACCCCTATGTCCACAATAAAGGGTCCCTCAATAAGGTTAATATTGGCAGTAGCTCATATGAGCTGTAGTCTTAACTCCTAGTACTCCTTTTACTAACCCCTACCTGTAAGGAGTTTGGACCCTCAAATTTAAACACTAAATCCTAAACCCTATATGACCCTCTTTAAGGAGTTTAGCTCATGTTCTCGGGCATTGTAGTAGGGCTGGAGTCATGATCCATTTCCTCCAGTCCCAATGAACAACCTGTAAACAAACCCTCGTGAAGCTTCCTGTGTTAAGCCCAAACTTGGCCTAAACCCTAAGCCCGAGCCCCTAAATCCTAAACCCCTAAGCCCAAAACCCCTCAACCACTAAACTCTAAACCCCTAAAACCAAAACCCTAAGCTGTACACCCATGGGCTTTAGGGCTTACTTCAGAGAAACGGTTACGAATCTGCTGCTCGGGTCCTGCAGACTCCCTATCTGGGTTCCTGTTAAAGAACTTAGCGGGTTAGGATTTAGGGCTTAGGAACTTAACTTAAGTTGACAGTATAAGGAAACCGTATTCTTTACAACTTACCTCATGCTTGGTAATTTTAAAAACATACACCCAGCTACCATTATGATGAAGATGTGTTGTTTATTGTATATCCTTTTGTCAACTTAGACCGTCAACTGTCTCCACGGCAACCCAGTCGTTGGAGCCCCAGTCCCTCCCTTATACCCTCAACCTATGCCGAAGCTTGCACCCTTCAGCCCGTCCCGTCTGAATTCCTCCCTGAGAACCGGAAGTATTTGGGGGTTTCCAGACATTAAGGGTCCATCTTGCCTCACGCTACTCATGCACCCCTCACGCCCTGATAATTTGTTTATATAGTCCCATTACACAATGGTGGGATCCAAAACCTACACCCTAGATCCTGGGAACATCTATTCTATTCTTAGGGGAATGCTTAGGGGAATGTTTTTGTATCAGGGAGATAGAGCCTTCATCATCCCAAGTCCTAAACCGTGGGGATAGTGCTGGGTAATAGGCATTTTGAAAGTTGTAGTAGGGTTTAGGGGTTTGGGGGGGGGGGGCCTAAGCCCTAAACCCTAAGCCAATTTTCTAGAAAAAAATGACCTTGGATGCCAAAGGCCAGAGACTACGCGGACAACAAGATGTCTGGAGCTCATGCTTGGTTGGTGCATCTTACCATCGTATAGGGACACTACACTACGGGTGGAATATCCAGTATTCTTTTGTTGTTAATATTGCTAGTCTTCTTATCATTATCATTATACCATGGTATCAAATGGCCGCTATTTTGCAGGGCGAATATCCATTACTATCACTGTTATTCTTCTTATTCCTATGCTATAAGGTCGCAAATGGGTTTAGGAATCAGGTTCTGGGGTTGGGAGAAAGTTGAGACATCAGTGTCCCCGTACCCGAAGACCTGACAATCTAGGAACCCAATAGTACCCTTTTTCCCTTTTTATATTGGGGTCGCCTTATTCAAGCTGAATAGTAGGAAAAAGGGTACTCTTATTATTAAGGGGTTATTGGGGAACCTAGCAATCAGGAAAGTAACATGCAGCATCCCATTCCCATGCAGCTTCTGGGCTTCGACTGTAGTCGGTTTACATAGGAGCTGTATAGGTCTACGGCTTTAGGGTTTAGAGTTTAAGGTTTAGGGTTGGTCACCCAAGCAAATTGAGAATTCTCTTTCATGGTCCTTACGTGGGTGCCTTCAGTAAAGCTAGTTTGGCTCCAGTGGGTTTAAGTACCGGGTAGGAAAACCCAAGTTATGACTTGGTATTATCTCAAGCCTCTGATAAGTAACCCCGCACCCTAAGCCCTAAACCCCTACACTCTGAACCCCCAAAGCCTGAACCACTATTACATATACATACCTACCTGATTCTAGTGGACTCTAAGCCCTAAACCCTAAACCTTACACCCTAAGCCAGTATAAAGTGGGCAATTACTTGAAGCGCTTGCAACTATATGTTACATATACATACCTACCTGATTCTAGTGGACCCTAAACCCTAAACCCTAAGCCAGTACAAAGTTAATGATTACTTGATTATAGTTACTCCTGAAACACTCCCGCCTTGCAAGCCCGATTCGCCTCTGCGTCTGAGACTAGGGTTTAGGTTTAGGGTTTTAGGGTTTAGGGCTCAGGGTTTAGGGTTTTAGGGTTTAGGGGTACGATGCGTTTAGATATTTTCAGACCCCAGATGCGAAAATACTCCAGAATGGCTACAGTAGATTGCCCTCGCCGCGGCGTCAGTTCCTAATTTAAGCTGGAAGCCTCAAAACCTTAAGCCCTAAGCCCGAGCCCTTCCCCGGACCTCTAACCTGAAATCCCCAAGCCTAAGCCCCCAATATAACCTTTGTATAGCCCTAATGATATGCCTATTTAACCCTATATAAGCCCTATATAACCCTCAACCCCTAACCCCAAACTTGAAACCTGCACTCTGCACCGTATTCGCTAACTCTCAAGCATAAACCCAAAACCCTAAACCCTCCAGGTGCTGGTCGCCCCAGGGAGGTATGCCCCTGAGCTCTGTGCCTCAGCTGGCTGCCCTGTACGTGGAGGCAGACAAGGAGACGTCAAAGCCCACGAGTTTTGAGTTTTGCGCTTTAGGGCCTTTAGGGTTTTGGTTTGGAGGTTGAGGGTTCACACATCCCCAGAAAACCTATAGTCTAAACTCCTTAAAGGGGGTTATATAGAAGATGATATAGGGGAGCATTATAGGAGTTATTCAGTGGGATGCTGGGAGTTTAGACTATAAATCCTAAATCCTATATTGTAGGGCTACCAAAATATGACCCTAATTTTGGGAACTTCCCATATGTGCGCCTTACGTGGCTTGGCATTGCGCCACAACTTGTTCGGATGGCCAGGCTTTAGGGCCCTAGTCTAGGTGGACCCCCGACCCTGTAATAGTGGGGTTTAGGGTTTAGGGTTTAGGAAGAGTGACCATGAGGGGTAATACGGTTTATATTAGGGCGCTCTTATATTCCTATTATTCCACTGGTACGGTGTGGAGGGGTCCTCCGAAGCCCTAGTGTAGAACTGGGCGCTTTCAGCGTGACGAAGCTCGACATTCCGCTGAAATTGCCAGGACGTTTTTGAAGTTCTGCAGTCAAATAGACACTGCTTCCCCAATAGAAAGCCAGCAAGGACAGCTAGAAGGAATATGAGTGAGTTACAAGCCGAGGCAAAAGTAGTTCCTAAGTCCCATGAACAGTCAAGTAGATGAACCATCAAGTAGGTACAAGTGGTGGCCTCCTGTCGTGGGCAGGATGAGCCTACTGCAGCATTGACTGCCCTAGAGAATCCTTGCTGTTCATGGACAAGATCCTGCATGAACATAAGTACACCATGGCATCATACATCTTAGGGTTTAGTTCTGTCGGGCAATGCAGGGTTTCTGTTCATCCACCTTCCTTTGGGAACAACCCCGGCCATCTCCTGGGGCTTCCTAGGAGTACACCCCAGTTCTGCAGTGATCAGTGTACTGACTCCTGAGCTGATATATGCATTCACGGCCGCTCTTGTCAGACTTTGCCACCCTAAACCCAGTAAGACCTTGTTCTGGGGGCGACATTTGCAAACCTCACAAAGCAGGCAATCACAGTCAAGTCTGGCCCCTTTCCGTTGTCTACAAAGCCGAAGTCCAATTGGTGTTGGGCTGCCCTACATCCTAGGGTTTAGGGTTTAGGGTAGTAAACCTTAAAACCTTAAACCCTCGTGTTGCATCAAGTGGGTAGTTGATTGAGGACATCTAGCCGCTTTGAGTGGGGCAGAAGCATGCTCATGAAGAGCACCTACCTCCCATCCCTACGCATGTAGGTTGTTCTCAAAATTTTCGGCCTTTTTGGTTATAGATTATATTACAGCACGTGATATTCTGGGTACTCGAATGGCACCCTAATTTTGGGAATTACCCATGTAGGCTGTTGGCTTGGCAACTTCCCCGCAATGACACGACACCCAGATTGTACCCAGGGGTCCCACACAAGAGTATCGCCCCAGATTTACAATCCTATTAATATAAAGGCCTATCTAGACCTTATTAGCTCCTGAAAACCACCATGGGGGATGGATAGTATCACAATCCCTTCGCTCTAAACCCCAATAGTAGTTTCCGTTTTCTGTTCCATTATCCAGATATGCTACCTATATAGTCCCTAAAGCATTATTATAGCTGTTAATACTTGTTTAGGGACTATATAAATCAGAATTCTAGTCCCTTGACTAATGCCAGGCTAGCTTCACAGGTGATCATCCGGGAATTCTCGCAGAAGCTGTGCTCGGAATCCCTTTCATGGTCTTGCCTCAATTCATCCATGCCTAGCCTTACCGTTGAGACTGCCAAAATTTCCCGCATGACCCAAACCCTAAACCCTAAACCCTAAACCCTAAATACACCCTGAGGGTCATGGTATTCTTTTCCTCCAAAGTCAGTCATGCAGGGCTTATTCTCTTCTAGGTAGGGCAAAGCTCAAGTTATGACAAGGTAGTGCTTTCTAACTTCTTATAGTCCCCCTGGAGTAAGCTTTGGGTTTAGCGTTTGGGGTTTAGGCATTAGGGCTGAGGGTTTTGGGTATAGTCCCCTTAAGTAGATAGAATATGGCTTTGGGTATATTGAAATAAGATCCCCATATCCCCCATATTCTATCTACCTAAGGGGGACTATATACTTACCAGTACAGATGCAACTGGTGATGGAGGAGTCTGGAGACGCAAGAACCTCAGATAACATGCTTATCTTGTCCAGAGCACATCACAAGGGCTTGTATACCTCTTTAAAGAGGGTCCCCGTACTCCATATAGATGCATGGAAATACCCACATTTTGAGAAACTCTCGAACTGTAAATCTTAATACTTAAATCCAGACTCCTGAACCCTGAATCCTGAACCTGACGCATAACCCTCCAAAGCCTCTCTACGGCCAAGAATCCCTAATCCCTAAACCCTCAACCCAAAACCCTACCCCTTTTAAACGATCCCTACGTCGAGAACTACCCTTTGCAGGAGCTTGGCCGGGTAGAGGCCAAGTGGCTTCTAAGAGCTTTGCGATTCTGGGTTGCTGGTTGAGGGGTGTAGGGTTCAGGGTTTCAGGCTTAGGGGTCAGGTGTTTAGGGTTTGAGGTTTAGGATCTAGGGGTTCAGGGTTTAGAGGGTTAGGGTTTACGGTTTAGAGGTTTTGGGTTGCGAGTTTTAGGGGTTTTGGGCTTACGGAGGTAGCAGTAATGGAGAATAAAAAGGAACACCATGGAACATGAAATGGAATTGAGATCATGTAGGGGGTTACAGGCAGTCTGATGCCGTGTAGAAGCCCAAATTCCAATGCGGTTACAGTACAGGACTAGCTTTTAGCAGGGATGGGGGACGTAAGGATGCGCAGCACTAGGCAGTGGTGTAACAGATCCGGCGGGGCGGGGGGGGGGGGGGGA
>CAJNIZ010047665.1:14056-35391 GCA_905231905.1 Symbiodinium pilosum | reverse complement strand
TGAGACCTCCGCCCAAAAGACCTTCTAAAACTAAGCGGTGATGCATCGCTTCGGACCTGCGCTCAGGGGCAGCCTGCCGTAATCAATCGCTGCCTCAGGGAGAGAACTCTCCAGGAAGAGAATCAATCAAAAATGAATCCCAGGGGCAACGAATAGAGATTTCTTTGAGAACCCACTCGTCTATATATACGGCAATGACTACCATAGCGCTGGAGGGTAACGGAAATTCGTTCCTGTAACATATATCTCGTACGTCCGGCTTGGCGTCCATTCGGACCATCAACCGCCTTACCCAACGAATCCAGAATCCTCTTACCCTCCTCATTCATACCCCCTGCATAGTCGAAAACAATCGGTTCAAATCCAATCCCTTGCTCGCGGCACCTGGTATGAATGGCTCGGTGGAGCCGTTTTGATGTTGTATGCTCCTCCGTAGCCAAGTGCCCTCTTGCCATCCGAAATGAGGAGATAACCGTAGCATCAATCCCGAGCCATTGTCGGCTTTCGAGAAGTTTAGATTATCGAATATGATTTAATATCACTAAATATCTATAATTTTTCGTGTAGAATATATTTAAAATCTCTCTATATCTAAGATCTTATCATTCTAAGAAAGAAATCAAGAAATATATCAGAATAATCAATCTATATACGATTGAATATTGTTTTTCGTAGATAGCAACCCTCTCTTATGGAGTTGAGGATTTAGCATAATGCACTTTGCCCAATTTAGTCGCCCGATCCTGAACCCTGATACCCATTAAAAAAATCAACCCTAAAGCCCAATTGTGTAAACTCTGAACCCTATATGTGTCAGCCAAAACAGCCCATAGCCCATGGGATGCGGTTTGGAGTGTTCTCGGGAAGCTGATTTGACGTAGCAAGTCTTCTTAGTATCCCGTACAGGCTTCCTAGTAAGTAAAATCTTCATAATTCATCTTGCTAACCCAACTTACTACAACAGAGCGCCCAAGTAGGAACCTCGTAGGTGAGGATGTCGGAGACTACGTAGTGGTCAAAGGTTGACTTGTTTTTGGCAAACAGATACCATTTGGGGTTTTGAAGAAGGGTCTGTTGGTTCTTTCTCGGATTTCTTTATGTAGCAGGAAGGAGAGGAGTACAGGCTGATTCGTTTGGAGCAAAGGCACCGTGAAAACCAAGCAAATCAAGGACAAGACGGCGAATGCGGCCATGACGCTAACACATACATGATTTATACTCTGAAGAAAACGTTCTGTTGCCACCGTTTGAAAACCAACTGCTGTTTGCTGGCCTCGGCTTCATTGCAACGCGCACGTGGGCCAGCGAAGCATTGTTTGCCACGACGCCGGTAGGACCTACTTCAATGTCTTGGAGTCTTGGCTAGGCCCGGATATGCTTCAGGTATGATCTGCAATGTCATTTCGTTGCGGTGTTCTCATGTTTCTACTTTTGGCCTCGCAGCCGTCCAAGCAGCAATTGGACTTTCAATTAAACCCACGGAAAGACTTGGGTACATTTCTGAGGCGACGACTCGCCAACCCCTTGGTTTCAAAATGCTCGACACGGCAGCAAAAAACCTTGCTTGACCCAGAGCATTTAAACAGGCTAATGCAAACTGCATGGCATACCGATCAAAAACGATCTTTGTGAGAATGCTGTACTAACTCAGGGTCCACGAACTGGGAGAACACCCGAACGTTCTACATCATGCGCCAGCTTGTCTTTTTTGTCGCGCTCCACCTGGTAGCCGTGACTTGCCTTCTGCCCCAACAGGGCTCAGTTGCCTCTGGTATTGGCCTCCAGCGCTTTGCTTCTGACGTCTAGGCGATGATGATTAAAGGTGATTAGCCTGTCTTGCCAGCATTCTGCTTGTAAACACCAGGATAGATGTGCATGTGACGGTACCCAAATTAATCCAAATGTCAGAAACACGCAGCGCCTCACACAAGAACCTGTTTTATCCACCTGGAACCGTGATCTCTTCGTCTCTTTCCCGTTTCGCTGCATTGCATTTTTCTGATTTAGATTTCTCATCTATAGTATCTGCAAAAATGTTGTTGCAATCAGGCCGTGACAGTATGTAATTCAGATCTGCTGATGCCTGTACTGACAGGTCTGTACAATTGTGATTCCTGTAAGTTGCCTGGTAGTTTCCATGTTCTCGTCCATTCTTCACTTTTGGCAATGTTACAAGGAGGCTTGGTCCATGTGCAGATTGTCCCATTTAGGGGTGGTTTTCGTTCAAGTGGGTTTACGCAGGGTGTCTGGTTTTCATGCGGATTCGGGATCTGAGATGTTGGCATGGAGAAGGCTGTACGCCGCAACACCAAAAAGCCTTGCACCCCAAACGGCTACAGTCAATAGTCTCTGCAGCCCATTGCTCGGACACTCAAGGACCAAGTGCATTTGCCTCATGCCCTGCTTCCTGAGCCACACGCTCCACCTCCAGGCCCCGAGCAACCTGCATTGCGCGGGTTTGTCGCAGACGGTTTTGCATGTGCCAAGCTTGGATGAACTGAGGCTATTCACAGTTTATGGTAAAGGTCCCAGACAGCTCGCTAGGGCTGTAGAACTCCCCAGCGAAAATATGAAAGCAAGGATCCGCTTGAAAACCAACCCAAGAGACACCAGCGACCCTAACTACAAGAAGTCACCACAGGGAACCAGATACTCGAAGTGATACAGAAGACCCCGCACTAAGCCACATGGATGTGCGCGGGTTTTCAGGCTGTGGGGCGCCAAGGATGGCCGATACTTCTGAGACCCCGCCACAAGTGACCGCAGATTTGGAGTGGGCCATGTCACGAGTACGGAGCTGCTGCGATTCCTACACATTGGAGCCGTTTTAAAATTTTGGGCGGCGAAACATCCTCCTACTCATGTCCCAACGCCTCGCATCCTGATATCGAATTCCCTATGAACAACGTCCTAACTGCTGAGCAGAAATACGGGAAACAGGGAGCACAACCAGTAGTTTTGCAGGCATACAGGGTAGCTGATCAAGCTGCATGTTCCCCAAGTAAGCTGAGGGTCAACTCCCTGATCCCTAAAACCTTGGATGCTGCCATGCCTTCGGTTTGCCGAGCTTGCCTTTCTCCTCAGACAGGTACAATCACGCTGCTTCTAGGAACCAACACCCTCACCCAAAGTAAGCGGCAATTGTGCTCCGCTTCTGCTCAACCCACACCCCTCTGCGGGTTTAGCGCGTTTAGGTTTACATGGTCTAGGAGTTTAGGCTATCAGCTGAAAGCCTACACATCCTAAACCCGATGCCCTGCACCCACTGAGACCGGCACTCGCAGCGCAGCACGAACAGCTGCTCCCCTTGCCCTGTCCGGGATCGCAACATGACGACTCAATCGACCTAGAGGCCTGAGGCCGGCACGACCTTTCGGCCGCGAGGCTTGACATGCTGCTGCCTTGCATTTTTCTGGTTTAGATTTCTCATCTACAGTGTCTGCAAAAACTATGTTGTGGCAGTATGTAATTCAGATCTGGCGCTGATGCCTGTGCTGCAAGGTCTAAACAATTGCGAGTCCTCTAAAATGCCTACAAGTAGTAGTTTCCTCACTCCTCATTTTTGGCAAGTTTACACAGGAGGCTTGGTGCATGTGCAGCCGGTCCGGTTTGGGCTCATGGGCGACTTTGCGGCTTCACTTGTCTTGATCTTTGGGGCGACTTTGCGGCTTCAATTGTCTTGATCTTTGGGGTTTTCAGTGGGATTCGGGATCTGAGATGTTGGCATGTAGAAGGCTGCAAGCCACAAAACGAACAAAGCCCTGCACCCCCAAACAAAAAGCAACAAAATCCTCTGCAGAACCTTTGAGGATGCTGGCTTACAGAGTCTCTTCTCAAAAGTATAAGCGGCTACACCCAACCCCAAACCCTCCTCGGAGTGGCCTGATGCCCCAACAAAGCCTCAAGCTATAGAACCCATCATACCGCTTCTTGAAAGGTTGTGCAGAGTAGGGTGTAGCTGGATGTATGTAACGTTTGGCGGGTTGTTGCGAGGGATTGGGTCTCAACCCCAAAGCCCTGCCCGACCCCGAGGGCTCGAAACGCTCCAAAACTCCCGGAAACCCGAGACTCCCTCAACACTCCAAGCCCTGAGACCCCAGCGTCATCGAGCGCTCAGACCTCCAGAGCCGCTAATGAATAGCGAGCAGGGAGCCTTCATAGCCTAGTGTTTCAGTCAAGCATATGTTATTATGACAGACTGCTTAAAGTCAGCAATACGCCATGATCTAATATGCCACGGCATACTTGTTGCAGGCAGTGTGCATGTCCCACAGAATTCCGAAATCTTGCAGCTCACCCTGCGACGTGTTGTAGGCGCTCAATTCAAGAAACTACAGGTACCAATCAAGTTATCGCACGTGGACTTTCTGAAATATCTTACTGTACTCTATTAACACATGTTCCCAAACCCACTAAGGTGGGGCCCCCTGGGCTGAGGAGCTGCCCTGGAGGGGGTCCAGTGGTGTGATGCTGTAAACCTTCTGATAATACTAGAATGTACTGGAAGGTAGTTTAGTCTACCAGGGTAACAGACACAAAGGCAATACCGACTGTTGATGCGCCCGAGCAAGGGGAAGTGCTTTTCACGCGGCCTACGCAGGGAAGCATTGAATACCCTTCTTGTAGGTAGTTCCATGTCGGGCATGGGTTGATTTGAGCTTAATTGAAGAGGACGTTTTTGAGCTTTAAGAACTTCTGGCCATACACCCTAAGCCCTCCACCGTGCCCACGGTAGGTTGAACTTCCATCTTAAACCACGGCGGTTGCGTGCCCGGGCCCATAGCTCAGGTCTTGCAGTTATCAGGGTAGGGGAGACCTGGATCCAGGTTTGGAGGGGTTCGCTGCTCAAGAGAGCCATGTGCCTGTATTGATGGTTAATATCAGCCATAACAATATGAATATTACAAATAATCGTCATAACGTAATTATACAAGTATAATCAAATAATGACGGAAGAGTAATAGGATGAATTGATAGTCAGTTTTCATGCAGGGCCTCCGGCATCAGCATCCGTGTGTAGGGTTGCGGTGTTTAGGGCTTAGTGGGACCTTGATAAGCATTCGTACCCTCATCCCAAGTTCGCCTTCAGAGTCCCACAAGCGGTAGTCCGGATCCACAAATTTCTGCCCAAGAGCTTCGTATGAACAAGGGAGCTTCAGAAGTTTTAGAATGATGCTATGTGTGTCAAAATAAGCTAAGCAGGGCGGCAGCGTATAGGGAGCCTTACCACACAGCCGATGTCCTAAACCTGCAACCTTGTGGAGTGAAACACTTTCGCCCCACTGTTGCTCTGTTGCTCTCGCTGCTGTACGGCAATCTGACTCTCGTCACCTTCAGCTTTAACTCTAATTCATCCACTGAAGACTCAAGAAACCTGCCAAGGGTTGTTGCAGAGGTTGTTCAAAATGAGCCCTTTCAGTAGCGCAAAGCCAGGCTGATGCAAACTGGCTTCTTCAGGACTTGTGCGAACATCGGGGCGCACCAGACCGTAAACCCTATAGACATCAATTTTTGTCTTGAGGCCGAATCGCCGACCACCAAATGACGACCTCAATTCAGAGTCACTCTAAACTCGAGTTTTCCAAGCGTTGCCCCACTGTCCATTGAAGCAACAAACCCCTCCAGACGCAAAACTAGGTTCCCCTCGCCTGCCGTGCTTCGGTTTGCGACGTGCGGGCCTTTCCGCAAAGGCAGTTTGAAATTTCCAGCAGGGGAAAGGCCCCTGTGCAACCGAGCAGTACACTACAATAATCCCAGCATTGCAAAAGTTATAAATGAAGGTGCTGCGCTGCACTGCAGCCCGAGCGCACGGACACATTGTCAGTAGGAAAATTCCAAGCGTCCCAAGAAGAATGTCTAAGCTGAGGACAAAACCACGATGGGCGGAAACTTCTCATCATTAGGCTCTCTACGCATCGACGATTTCTGCAGGCGATGCCGGTCTGACTTGAGATGTATGGGGGCGGTTGAACTCCAGGCAATACGCAATTCTAGTTTTTACGCAGCTACCCGACTGCCACTGCCATCAGGGTTCAGAGTGCCTGCCAAACATTGCCAAACCTTTGGACACTTCTGTGAATGAGCTGCGTATTCAGACTGAAACACTGAAGAACAAGCATAGATCATGCACGAGATGGTTATTCTTGGGTGTTGAGACAGTCTTACCTAGGGTCAAGTAGAAGCAGAACCTCGGACGGTGATTCACAATACTCCGCAAAACTCACTGGCAGCTTACTGGGAACTCCTCACATGAGCTGCAGTCAATACCGCTTGAATTTTGACAGTTGGTGGACATGGGGTCCGATCAGGGAATATATTCGAGACTGTAGTAGCTCCTCTCAATGACCTCTATGTCCACCTTTCACTCTCCCTTGGCAGCCCTTGTGTTGACAGTAGCGCGCATAACACCTAGCAGCGTCCAGTAGGGGCAACAACTTAGTCAAAAGCATGGGATCTTCGCAGAAGTTCATGTGATGCTGCGAGGGGTGATGCTTTAAGAAATTTCCACAATCCAGCAAAACATAGAACAGAGCTCTGCTGAGGCCCTGGCTCCCATGCCAAGTCGGCGCCGCGGGAGCTCATGCTGGCGGCATGCGTCATGTTTCCATGGCATCGTCATGAGAAGCAGATGCTTGGTCCATCGGTGATACTCCAAACCCCCTCACGCCTGGCACCATCGCCGCAATCTGCCAGGGCCTCCTTCCAAGGATTCCAGGAAAAGTCCAACAAACGTCTCTCACCCCCCAAGCAAGATTGTCAAAGAGGTACGTGTCTCAGAATCCTATCGCAGTGAGCCTGCAAGTGCTGGAGGAAGAGCTGGGCGTACTCTTCCTCCTCACTCTCCTGGTCCAAAGGAGAAAGGTGTTCGCGCTGAAGGAAGCGCTAAGCAGGAAAAAAACGAATATGTGCATACCAGGTGCACAGCCAGCATCCCCCTCAGACGCCTCCAGCAACTCCTTGCCAGCGGAGAGGCAACGAGCAAAGGGAATATCGCACCCGCCAAACCTTGAAATTTCAAGCAAGAGTATCCTCCGCCTCCAGACACAGGCGCTGCAGCACCTTTCGTTTGGTGGCAGGATTTCGGGTTTGGCTGGAGCACGTTCACAGATCTGAAGCAAACATGTGACTAGAGATGAGTTTCTCTTTAGCATCATTTTGTATTAGGGGCATACAAATTACATTAAGGCACAAGAGAAGATCGTTCGTCAATGTATGATGCTTGGGCGCTCAGCATGGAGTCCAAGACTGCGGGCCGAGAGGTGCACAAACTGTACGATGTACAGCACTGGCTTCTGATTGGCCAGAAGCCAGAAGGTCTTATGAAGTTCGCTTACGTCACAATGCCCTGAGAACGACTAGCTGACTAGCTATAGAACCCATCATGACGCTTCTTGACAAGTTTTGCAGAGCTTGCAAGTCAAACAATGGCGCTGTGTGTGCCGACGGCCATGTAAGGCTGTAAGGATCAGAAGGGTTCAGAGTTCGGGGTTTGGGGTGTAGGTGGAGTTATGTAACGTTTGGAGGGTTCTTGCACTCGTTTTGTATTTGCAACTGCCCGTGCGGAAGGCTTGAGAGGATGGTGGGGGGAACACAGCCGGGGTTGAGGTCTCAACCGCAAAGCCCTCCAGGCCCCAGGCCCAGACCCCGAAGGCTCGAAACGCTCCAAAACTACCCAAAACCCGAAGCTCCGTCAACACCCCAAGCCCTGAGACCTCGGCTTCATCCATTCTATCCTCCAAAGCCGCTGGCAGGAAAAGGCATCCAAAAAACTGGCATTTTTCGCTTTGCTCTGAGGCGACATTTAGACGGTTATCTATACAGTTTCTAGGCAGGCTGTACGATGTTCGAAGTCATTACTTCAGGCATGTCAAAATCTAAGCCATGATGCTTAGAACACTGCGAAGACGTACCAGACCTGATTTGGAGCCCCCTGAGCTAGCCAAGGTAATGAGCCTGACAGTGCATATGACGGCGCAGTGGAAAAACTCAGCTGCTAGTGGCTGCTAGTGTTGAAGGAGGCCTGCCGCAGCATGAGACCACCGCTTGGGCAGGGGGTCGTTCTCATAGCGTTTTAGAGCATAATGAGCGAAAACGCCACCACTCTCGCGAGCGGGACTTTACTGAAGGAACGAGCCTTATCGGTGCTGCTGGGACTTCCAGGGACTTACCCTGGACTTGAGAAGGCTTTACCGCTGTTCACTCCTAAGACTCTCAAGTCAGAAGACCATACCAAAAGCCCCAATGCTACGCCTGCTACTTCAACACCCCGGCCCAGGGGCCCCTTAGATCCTAAAGTATCTCCTGTCACGGAGAAACCAAATATCATCACATGCCAACGGGTCCATCCCTGCATTGCACTTGAAGGCCCAGTCCCACGAAAGAGATAAAGCCCTCTGCGACTCCTCACTGAACTCACGATGGCAGTCAAACATGCCGCACCCCTCCAGCTTTTACGCTTCCCAAAACATATCCGCACTCCAAACCCAGGCTACTGAGACCCCTACACCCTGCTTCATCAGCTTTACCCTTCCTCTTCCTGCGACATTTCACAACCTCAGATCTTACATCCTTTAAGTCCGATGCATCTTCAACTAGAAGATTGCTGATGATTCTCTGCGCGCAGCTTCAAGGCTTGGGAACTTCTCAAACCCTGAACTGTGCAGATCCCTGCAAAGGACCTCCGCCTGCCCTTGCTGCCTTTCAACATTTCTGAGCTCGGCCTGCCACGCTAAGGCTAGGGTGGCTACACAGGGCTACATAGGCTTAATGTAGGGAGAGGTGGGGATATATCCCCTCATAGTGGAGAAGCCACTGGTGGAGAATCATATGAACAGAAAAATCTAGGGTTACGCACTGCTAAACAAATTTGGGGGTTCTCAATAGCGTGGGGCCCGCAGGTGTCTAGGGAGCATAAGAGGATTGCGGGGCACCTTGTTGGGGACAATATGGGGTTGGTCTCCACGTGTAACAGATTCTCTGTTTAGTATGAGGCCAAATCAGGATTTGAATGCTTGTAGCGAAGTTGCTTTATACCCGAGTTGCTAACTGCTAAATCCTGTGCTTCAGCGGGCCCGAGCTGTGCCTTCTGGTGTTGGCTCATGGCGTGTAAGGTGCTGGTTCTCCGCACTGGAACATCCGCTCCGAAACCGTCGGAGTGGTACTTCAGTAAAAAAGGAGGGAACTTCAGGAAGCTGCTCCTTCTATCAGCTCTTATGTCCATGACTTGGAAGAAAAAGTATTTAAACAAATTCTTCGGTCTCCTGCAAGACGAACACCAGCAACTGCAGAAACAGGGGAAAGCAACGTCAGTATGCTCATGATGAACCGAGCCATTGTCCTTACCTCAGGCGGAGGGCCTTCTTTGCCTCGTGCGCCGCATCCAGGCGGTCTTTCTCCTGCAATCAAGTAAGCTGGATCATGGTCACTCCGATAACTGTCGTCGTCAGGCTCCTGACGGTACGATATGCCATAAATTTTTGTTTTCATTCCATCACGGACCAGCGCTGGAATCAACACAGACTAAGAAGCATCACAATGGCTGCTGCTGTCAACTGCAGGACTTTGAGGTGTAGTAGAAGTGGGATCAGAACGCATACTGCCATTCGCAGCAAGATTCTCTCTGAGCCGGGCTTCTCAAACAGCTTCGATCGCTAAGACTGACAATGCTAGGACGTGTGGGATGTCCTGCGGCCACGAAAAGCTACTTGTTCGAAACAAGACACAACAAACCTTTCTGAAAGGCCAGGGTATGAGGTCAGCCCAACGCTGTGACAAAGAGGCAAACACAAAACTGCTTGATACTTTTGTAACTATATTATCAGTAGTATACCATACTATTACATACCATACCACTCTTTGCAATTTAATATACTATTTCACACATCATGGACTCACGAGCTCAATCCTTGAGGTGCTGCGTGTGGCTTTGCCAGCGCTGCGGCGCCTCCTCCAGCGACCTGGCTTTAGTGTTTAAGGTTTAGTAGTGTTCGACCCATGCTTGTGTAGGGGCTATATGCTGAAATGGTAGAGCTTTCAAAACATTACCCTTGCATCATCCACACATATCACACTCAATAACGCCACCCTGCAAAAAAAAATCTGCACATATACCCAAAGTTTCTTGGACCCGGATTTTCGAAGCTGGCAAAACACAAATCACCAAGATGAGCGTTGGCCCGTTGGCCGCTGCTCATGAGATGCTCCGGGTCCGGTGGGAACATGTTCGGCTCGGAAGCATTGGCACTTGCAAAATGTTTAACAACCAAATGTTCGCCACAAGTGCATCACCATGAACTCATGCAAGTCCACTATATCGCTATACAGTCAAGAGTCGAGACTTTGACCAGTAGTGTGCTTTACTTCTCGCAGCTGCACTTGCAAGATTTGTAAGCCAAACGCCGGCCTCAACTTCAGGGCCTCGCGCGCATGGGTACAGCTGCTACTGCCCGCGCGTTTACCATCGCTGCCATCCGAACGACCTAGACCATACCGACTGGCACAGTGACACCGCTTCAGGCTTAACCCCAAGTCGCATCTTTTCGGTCCTGAATGAGTTTCTACAATGAGCTTTACAAGTCTTAATCCTGTTTGAGCCATAAATCCATAAGCTTCAGTGCAACACGTTCGCATGATACTTTCATGGGCTTCATGGGCCTGACAGGCCGTCAAGGGCTATCCAACCTTCCACAACACCCACCAAAGAGCTCTGGCCAAAAAATGGAGGCAATGAACCCCTTCGCCATTAGAACCACCGCAGTCTCCCAACTCGCTGCTGTGAAGGTGCCGGGATGGCCGGGTAACCTTGGTTGGCTTAACCTATGGACTCCCAAATCTGTAGGGTCCATGGCTCTGCAATCTGAGGCAACTTTCTGCTCATGCACTGTGACGTCTTTTGCTGCTGCGGCGCTCCACTTGGTGGCCGTGACCTACCTTCGTCCTCACAACACTCACGCTGCTTTGGCCTGTGCAGGTTTTGGCATATCGATAAGCACAGATATCTCATCCCATTTCCTGTTTGGGTCCATTGTGGTTTTCTTGCGCAAGCTTCTAGACGATAGAAAGGCTTGTTGGCATCGAGGCTGGCGGCAGCAAGCGGCTGGTCTGAACGAGGGTATGTCCTGCAAAGATTGCCTGAGTTTACCCCGGCTTCCCAAGCCCAGCTCTGCGGGCCTAGAGATCTCTAGGCGGAGGCGTCATTAGTAGGTTGCAGGGGACCATTTGCGTTTACCACTGTTGGACACTAGAAGCTTACATGAGCCACTATCTCATTTTGCAGCACTTCGCTTGGTCCTGACTTTCGACTCCAACAAGCTGTCATCGCAGCATCAATACATTGATTTCGCTGTGCACAGGTGAACATATCGCAGACTACGTGCGCGATTTCCGACTTATGATCGAGGAAATGACATGTTTTGAGAAATGAAGTTTTATTTCGTCGCTCATATACACAGGGCTCTTGTCCCCAAAGCCCTGATACAACATCTCAGCGCTTTTCACGGCGCACCAAGGCAACTTGTGCTCGCCGGGGCCACTTCCACCTAAAAACTAACGGAACACAGCGAGAAAAAAAAAAACTATCACAAGAGCATGGGCGAGCCTAGCGTGAGAGTTCGAGGATCAGAGGCCTTTCCTTTAGCAGGGACCTCAGCAAAGGTGTCAAGCTGTGGGCTCAACATGGTTCAAAGCTGTGACAAGCACCAAAGGCTCCGGGTATCCAGGCCGGAACTGTATGTTGTGCAGATTGGCGATGTGCTGCCCGTTCACAGACAGAATCAGGGAATAGGTATGCAGTGTCCTGACATCGCTCACACTCACCCAAGAGTTCCACCAAGACCCCCCCCCCCTTGCACTGCTCTGGGTGCGCTACAGTGCTGCGAAGCTGTTCTCGATTGCTTGGCCCACCTTGCGGCGAGCACAAGTTCCCTTACCCCACACACACACCTGCGGCTGCACCTGGGTCCAGGCCCAGGCGTGAACTCTTCTGGGTTCAGATGTTTGACCTGAACTCCGCTCACGGCCAGGAGCAAGTGCCCAATGCGCATCGTCGTGACATTGCTCAAACTCATACAGAAGTTCCTCCCTCCAACAATTACGTTGTGCTTGGTGCACTGCAAAAATGCAAACCTGCCGTGACTTTGTACCTCCGAACTGCAAATATTTCAGGATGCCCGCCATTCCTAGAGTCATCTACACCAGGAACATCTGGGTTGCACGCTGCGGGCCGCGGTGCAGGCAAGCACCCCGATCGAATCAAGACGTAGTAGGACTTGTTGGTTCCTGCTCCCGACTTTAGGTTAGGTGACACAACTCCTTCCTTTCCTGCTACAGCATTGAAATCCAAACCAAGTTGCGACAATGGGAGCAAGGCTCTTTCAATATGACGTGGTGATTGGAAACACAAGAACCTGAGGTGGGAGCACTATTCGGGCTTAATTACAACATGCGGTATCATTACCGCATCTGAAGAGGGTAAAGGCTCTCGCCCACCCACGGAGCTGTGCTCCTCAAGATTCGTCTGAAGCATCCTGAGATCCCGAGTCCTACAGCCAGAGACCGATATCATGCCGAGGTGCAGGTGTCCAAGCGACGTCGTGCCCACCGGCGAAGCGAAGCCTTTGATTTCAGCAGAGTTGCCACGTTCGGATCTGTCAGAGTAACTTGATCATCCAACCTGGCATGCTCCCTTTCCATGTCGACTTGCATGTCCTAAAACACATCCTATGTCTGTTGTTGCATGCGGCCACCCTGCTTGGTATAGACTCGCATCAGATAGGCGCCAAATCATGAAGACTGCCAGCAAGAACCGTGCTCTGAAACGGTAAGAACTGAGGAGTCGCACCTTCTTCTTGAGAGGCACTCCTTCAGGGGCTTTGGCAGCACTTGACAGGGCAGCTCCCCGCAAGCTCGAATGCCGAAACCCGGAACCCCAAAAACATTCTGAACCACTCTAAGGCGCCCTGTCATGCTCAAACATCACTCACCTTGATCAAAATGCATGACGACGGCGTGATTCTGACCGGACCATTGCCAAGCCTCATTGGTCTTCAACTTGGCTGTGCAACACCTTTCCGCAACAAAACTTTTGGAATGCTCTGGTAGCATCTGAAGGCGCTGCGCTGCGAGCTTGTAACTTTAAAGATCCGTTTTGGGAGTTAGGGCTTTGAGTCAATCTCTGGGGGCCCTCACTCATGGCTGTCGGGGCTTGGGCGGAAGGACTTAGGGCTTAGGTTCCGGAGCTGGCTACGAGGTCTCCATGCTTTCACACAGCAAGGGTTCATAGGCACCTCCCGGTTCTTGGACGGGTCTCTGAGTTGTACTTGGATTGGGCAACGGTCAGTGTGGTATTTGCATAATTGCGGCGGCTTAGGGTGCACGATGCCGCAACCGGAAGCCTCGAAAGGAGGGAGCAGACCTACGAAATCAGTCATGAAAGGCTGTTCCAAGCTGTGGCTCTGGCTGCTTTATACTACTATCACTATTACTATACTATCATTATTACTATTGTTATGACAACTAATACTTCTACTAATATTATTACACTTATTACTACTGTTATTACTGTGTACAACTTTACAGTATACTAACAGCCACTGTAATGAAGCTCTTCAGGGAAGTGACTTCGGGGCTGCGTGCTGGAAAATTTTCGGCTGGCAAACAAATGGCAACTGGAGACTCAAGAGACGCGGCGTGTGTTCCTTTCTAGAACCATTCAATCTGTTGTTCAAAGGTATCGCGACGCACTCAAGATTGAGAAGCTTGCTCATAGTGAGATATGGATGTTGGCAGCGAGCAAGGCAGGAGACTGCTGTTGAGACCCTGCCGAACCCGAAAGCTTTCCTTCGTGGTCATGCGCTGACTAGTCGTGTCATTTCCAGGGTATTCTTTTTAATGGGGACTAAGGGAATTCAAATTTTGGTTGCCAGGAGTAGACTTTGTTGATCAGCAAAGTATCGTGGGTATCTGGGCAACCTGTTCAAGGTTTAGTCTCAGTTGCAGCCTTGCGATTTGTCTGCAGACAATTTTGCCGCTCATTTTGAGTGGCTGGGGTAGCCGCCAGCCAGTCTGAAGAGCCTGGACCTAGCCCTGTGACCCTGGTTTTGGCCACCATGTAGTTCTTTCAGACACGAAGCAGCAGGCGATGCCCAGGTGGCATGGTGTGTTCCCGAATTGCTGGGGCCGAAGGTCGAAAGGACTGTTAGCCGCCAACTCTGTTCTGCAGGCGTCACTTCTGAGATCTCCATGGCCGTGAGCCGGGCTGGTTTGAGACGGTCAGGGATTGCAGTTGGAGTCCGGGAGTCGGGCGCTCAAAGCTCGGGCGTAGGGTATGTCCCGAACGACTCACTGATACGGCTTCGACTTGGGGGTGTAGAGCTCATAATTTTACTTGCCTTGGGCCACTGGAGTCGGGATACCGCTTCACCATGGCGGTGCTTTCTTGTAGGCTCCCGTCTTCCTGGCTTATCTATTCCCCACTCAGATCTACAAAAAAGCCCTGCCACAAGCAACAATCAAATAGAAAGCCTAAAGCTTCAACCCAAATACAACAATCTTGCATGCAGGCTTTTGCAGAAAAGCTCATTGCAGAATCGGCAAGGTGACAGATTGCCGGAGGCTCGCTATGTATAGGGAAGTGCACGAATATGATACAACAGTCGCTTGGACAGCTTGGCGTCATGTGTAGGGTGCAAGTGCCCAAAGATTAGGCTTCGGGGTTGCGAAACACATTCAAAGGCATGACAGCACCTTTTGATCACCTAGTCCAGCAATAGCTGGGTGCAATTCCATGAAGAGGGATTCGTGCGCAAGATGTCTGAATTGATTCTGGAACAGGCAGCACTTGTGAGCGCGCTACATGCGCATTGGCATTGGCAGAATGGAGGTGAACACCCAGTCAAATACGTACATAATCCAAAGCCCATCAACCCCCGACGAGTGCCACATTATGCGATGTTGGTTCTGGCCCGGGGTCTCTGAGCTCATGCAGAATTTTCACATAAAGGTGTCCACAAGTAGCGCATGGATTCAAATTCCTGCCAGGACACCTTAGCAGCCTTAGCATTCATTCTGGTGCTGAATAGTCTTTCCCTGCCAGCTTCAAAAGTGGTACACCTCAGTAGAAGTCGAGAAGCAAACAGCTTCACTTCCCCTCCTTTTGCATGTCTGAGAACATATGTGAAGATAATGATGCTCAAACATGGGCCGTGCTCCTGCCCTTAGAACACCTTGAGAGACGGCGTACATGGTACCTGCCTTAGGTAGGGTCCGAAGCCCAAGCAGCCTGAAAAACTTTACGACCCTATTATAGCTTCACTGCATGAATCTTGTGCAGTGGCCTGGCCCTCGTTCTGCTCCTTTGCAGGCAAACGCGCTGAATCAGTTTGAAGCGTGTTATGACATAGGTGTACCGCAGAATCCTGGAATAGTCCTCGCATACTATCTCTCTTACTGTAAAGCAAAAGATATGGTATACAATGACATGGTGGTTTCGTGGAATACTGACCAAAACCTTGCCCTGGGGCCGCAACCACGCGGTCCATCCTCTGCTGCAATGCTTCCAGTCGTCAGAGTACCTGAAAAGAGAGCAATGCGTCCCATGGGCTTGAACACTTCAGCCTTCACTATGCGAGGCCAGGCACCCCCATGCGGCATGTAGGTTTGGGCTGGCTGCAGGCAGTCCAGATCGAAGGAACAACTAGTGGCTGGGCTTCTCCCCTGGCCTGGCACTATGAAGGCCGGATGGCTCCTTGGGAAAGTGCTGTCTAAACGAGTGGAAACCGGAGCCAAACTTATGCTACACACATCTGCAATTGTGGGGGGGGGGGCGCTACGCTCGGCGGGAGCGAACCGAACAATAGATCCCAGCCTCAAAATCCCCACTACGGAAGATTGCTTTACATATGGAGCCACAGAGCTGTTTCTAAGACCATGGGGCAAAGAAGCTTCAAACCCCCAGCCTGAGATGGCCACACAGAGCCCCTGAAATTTCTGGAGTTTCGCCTTATAAACACAATCAGACATAAAACAAACAGGCTCTTTTGATATGGTCGCAAGGCCCGTTGCCTACATCCTAGACACAGGCTTCGTGATGCGCCTGTGATTCGTGACGAAGGCCCAGAACAAAAGCATTGAGACTCAACTCACAGCATGGGGTCTGAAAACGAATAGCCATTGGCCATGGGCTTGCGAGAAAAGTTGCCATTGCATCTCTGGCAAAATGAAGGCTGAATGCCGCCCCACCGCTTATGAAAGTGGTGGTGGCCGGAGAGACACTGGCACTCTGACAAAAGTATGCCACCGAAGATCAATGGATTACGTGTTACATTGAGTCGGGAAATTGCACGGTTCAACCACTAGTGCTTTCGAATGAGCCATCTGGAGTTGTCCTTCCTGCTGTGAGAAATCATACGGAGAACCAGATGGAGCTAGGCGTGATCTTGGCACTTCTAGAAGCATGTAGAAGCCGATCTTGTCAGTCCAAGGCTACAGGCGTAGGGTTTTGGAAAGCGTGAGCTCACAGAACCTGGGGTTTGATATTTGGAAAATCTTGCTATAAGGCTTGTACAACTTGTTCAGCGGCTTGTGACAGGGTTGGGCTTGCGTTTTGGAGCGACACTTAGGAGTCATGACTAGGGCAATAGGGCTTACATCTTGGATACATGGGTCTGTGACTCCTATGATGTATTGAAGATGTCGATATATAGATATGTGTATATATACACACATACATCTGCATATATACGTACACATAGATGTGCATATATAGGTATATACAAACCATATATACAATAGAGAGATACCGCTGGTTAGTGTTCAGGCTTTATTAGAGGTTGGCTCGCGTTATTGAGATATAGAGCTTTCAGCTTTGCATGTAAGGTCTATACGGCAAGGTCTAGCATCGAGTGCTTCCTCGCATTCAAGTTTTTGCAAGCGTGTAGCGCGCTAATATGTTGTGTGTGTATATGCGGTTGTGCTTAGACAACTTGCTGGTAGGAACCAGTTCTCGGCACCAGGCCTTGATGCGTCATGTCTCCACAATAGCAGAACCAGCCCAGTAATGGAACATCTAGGTGGCGGACACATCGCGCCTTAGGGTAAGGTCTGTTAGTGAGATCTCATCCATCTGTTAAGATGCCTTTGGGGGCATGTTGGCTGCAAGGGAGATCTTCAAGGCCTGCCATAGCAACCGGAAGGTGACTTGATTCATAATAAAGCCCTCATCCCATCAAGGGCACTGCAGCTGCACAAGAGCGGGGTCCCCCGGTGGATCGCGCAGGTCCACACCTAACGTCACAACCGCACGGCTTTCAGCGACAGGTTCAATGTACAAGGCATTTGAGCTGGCTCCGCTTCTTTTCTTGTAGCATCAGCATGAAGGCCATCAGTATCAGCACAAGGCACCTGCTTTGGCCAAACCTTCCCCTTAGAGGAATGTCGGCAGGGCCCCATTTCTCCAAAAATGTATTGATTACGGGCTATCCGCTGGGATCTACTTCTAGAACTCCCCACATCTACCGGAACACTATCAGAGCCATAACAAGCATAATCTGAATAGTAAACATGGAACGCATATGAAGAAAGACATTGCAAGAACAAATGACAGTCACCAGAGAGTAAGAGCTGCACTATAACAGTGATACTAATAAAAACAGAATCAGTGATTGGGCAAAAGTGTTGCCAGTGGCAGTCATCCGGCAGGTCTTTGCTTTCCAGGGGGCATCATGCACACCACTGGCAAAGGGAACACATAGACAACGTGTTCAAATACCAGCAGCAGAGCCAAGTGGCACGCTGCGGACTTCCAAAAACTCTGCGGCTTCGGCCATTTCTACAGGGGCCTATTTAACTAGCAATATCATTTTGAGGTCCATTTGAGGTACCATTTACTATAATTATACAAGGCATATGGAACAAATTTTTTGCGCCGCTATATTACCTGCGCAAACGATGAATTGCCCATTCTGTCGCATTCAGCCGCCATTAGTTTCACTGCTGCAGCCGGGGCGTGTTCAAGATGTGGTCCCATACCTATGGAGAACTTGGAACCCATTTTGCTGTTCCTCAGGATTATAACAAGCAAAAAGCAAAAATCATTTCCAAGTACCCCTAAGATACACCAAGCCTGACTGCCAACGCTTTGAAGCGAGACCTGTTCTCCCCTGGGACGGAGAAGGGGCAGTAGTCATAGCCGAAGCAAAACTCATCCCGATCAGGGTCTCCGGATGAACTGCATCCACAAGCTTCCTCACAAGCTTAGGGTTTAGGGTTTAGGGAGCTCTTGATATGAAATGAAAAATCCTTACTCTGTATTTTGTGAACACCCGAAAAGTGATTCCATTTCCATGATACCTTGCAACACCGGCGCACGTCTTCAAGGCCCCTTTTCCCTCCAAAACGAGCAAGTAAGCAGACCCGAGGCCAACATGATCAACTAACACCTTACCAAACCCTCCTCATCCTCAACCCTATATAACCCAGTATAGTAGCTTCCGCTATCTTTCCCATCATCCGGATATGACCCCATATATATATATATATTTATATAACCCTGATAATATGAACCGAATGAGTACGGTTCTAGAAAGTGTGTCAAACCTCCTAGAAAGTCCGAACAAACCACTGAAACACTTAATAAAGGTTTGCATAGCGAGCTTTCTGAATAGAATGTAATGGAAACTACTATAATGGGGGGGTATATATAGGGGTTATATAGGGGATAATGATAATGGAAAAGAAAATAGAGACGAACATAATGGGTGGGTATATATAGGCGTTACAGCAAGTTTTCTGCAAACAGGCGCAAGTCACGGGACAAAGCCAGGCGAGCGGGCGGAAAAGGCCTGGCTCACCTAGGGCCCAGGACCAAGGTTTAGGGTTTAGGGTTTGGTGTTGACGGGTTCAAGGAAGCACCCTGTAAGCCCATGTCTAATCCCCTACAATACCTTGTGGCCCTACGAAACATGGGGGTTTCCCAAAATTATGGGTACCATTTTGGGGGTCCCACAGTAGGGACTGTAGTATATTGGGGTCAACAGTGGGGTCCCCTTATTTTGGAAAACTACCGTATGACAAGCAACATCAACCATCACTACCATGAGCAGCAACAGCATCACACTGGTCAGTGCTAACTGCGCACACGTACTGGGAACGCCCCCCAATGCCACACGAAACGCGCGCCCGCTCTGGTAGACCTGCCGACCCCCTACAAGCCCGCGTTGGGCGGCCTCATGGTTAAAAATCCCAATATAATGAACATGTCCTTGCTTGGCTTGCGATTGTTCGCAAGAAAGCTTTGGATCACAGATATGTCCACGTCACTCTTGATGATGGCCCTACTTTAAACAGGGAGGGGTCTCCTCACCCTGGCTTTTTGCTTTCCCTTCGCGGTTGATATCTTGCTTAGGTTGCCCGTTGCCCTTCCCTGATTTTACTTGTAGGAGCTTTCAAGTACATGGGCACTGCATTCTCCTCCAATTCATGAGTATGCAGAATGTCATGCGCAACGTTGCACCTGCTTGACCGGCCTCCGAAAGCCTGTGGAATGAGGTCACGAGTGGTCCCCTCCACCGGCAAGACGATCTTGTACTCTTGTTTTTCATTTTTGTTCCAAACATCTGTCTGCGTTACTTTGCTGCCCTGAGCTTGTCTGTGGTTTTCCTGACTTTGTCCATCTGCGCCTTGTGTGTTTTTACTTAAATGCAGTGGTGCTCATTCTGGTGCTGGCAACAAATAACAATAACAGTACACCTTGTTGTTGGCGGTAGTAGCAGCGGCAAAAGCATGCAGCAGCCGCAGCAGCAAAGGCAGCGGCAGCGGCAGCAGCAATAACATCAGCCGTGCTGGCAGTGGTACTACCGGTCACTACCGGCGGGACTAATTAGTTGTGGCAGTCATCATGGTGGGGCTGCAGATCCTGGTGGTGGCTGTGGTGGCACTGCAACCCGCGGCCATGCTTAACTTGACTTCTTTCTTTCCAATTTTTGTTTCGGACCTACCGTGCATGCCCCTGCCATTATCGCCTTGGCAAAACGGCGTGCCCGTGAGGTCAAAGTAGGTGCCGTCCCTGCTGTGGCGGAGCGAGGCGCAGCCCTCGTTCTTCTTGACCTGGTTGTGTTCTGCTATCCAGTTGACGGGGATGGCAGTGATGTCCTCAAGTCAATGCGCTGCGATAAGATTGTTATGGAGAGATTCCTTCCGACCGGATTTGGAGGGCCATCTACATCCGGTAGAGGGCCTGCTCTGAAAAGCTCAACATACTAATGCTGAACAAGCCGAAATTCCAGGTATCGGATGCTGATGTCGTAGCTGAAGGCATCGAGCATGTGATCCCAGAAATGCTCCCAACCCTGACCTTCTGCCTGATTCTTGCAGCCAGTTCGGAAGCTGACTCCACGATCCCCCTGCCATTTCCAGGCCTGCATCTCGTAGAGATTCTGGATGCAGCCCTGAGCACAGCCGTACGCCCGGACTCTGTAGAGGTTCGAAGATTCGAGACTGTCACATCCACAGGTGTGGCCACAAGCAAATCGTAGCAGGCGAGCATCAGGGAGATCACATAGGTGAGCCATGTCAGTGCAGCTTGAGTTCTCGGGCATTCCAAGGAACACGGCCGCTGACTTCGTATGGAGTTCATAAAGATCATTGAGAACGCCCTCAGCACTTCGCCCTTGCCCGATCATTACCTCGAGATACGACTCCCAGCACAGCGGGAAGTGCCCAGTGTACTCCTCCGTCACATGGGGTGTCAGGAGTAAGTGTAAGATCTAGGGGTCTTATCGGGGTCAGTCAGGGTCTATAGGCCGGCTAGGCTCCTCCATTGTCTGCTGCATCCACTTGTCAAAGGCCTCTTGGTCCTGGCGGAAGTCGATGAGCCTCGCAGGCACGGAGCCGTTGTGATTGATGTGGGCAGCGACAGCCTCCTCGATCATTGTCAGATTGGTCGCCTCATCGCCGACCGCCCTCGTGCGGCGTCCAATTGTTTGCTGGACATCAGTGTTGAAGCCGACCACGAAGGTCAGGTTCCCACCACACAGCTCCCTCTTGACTGAAAGCATTTCGGCGCCCAACGGCTCCACCAGCAAGGTGTAGGGGATGATCAGGGATGCGAGAAGTACAGCCAGCAACAGAAGCGTCTCCACCCTGCTGCTGCGCCAGCTGTGTGGGATCACTGCGGGGGGCAAATTCTGCACGGCGTGCTGGATGAGCGTGGGCATAAATGAGGAGAAGAGGAACTCGTCCACGTGCAGGACCGATTCCAAAGCTGCATTCAGCATGAGCTCAGAGATGGATGTGGTGCTTCTCTGAGCGTGAAGCTATCAAACCAGGCACACTCACAGGCA
>CAJNIZ010047665.1:0-13244 GCA_905231905.1 Symbiodinium pilosum | reverse complement strand
GAAACCTCGAAAGTATGCATACGCCCGCTAAAAAACAGTATGCAAATCAATAGCTCAAGCCAGTTGCCTGTGCACTATCCTTGAAAAAGGCGTTTGTATTCCACAGAACATTCCTTCCCAAACTTTTGATGCTACGCCCTGCTTCCAGGCTGCATCCTTCAACATCCGTCAACAATTATGGTGAATGAGTCTCTCAAACCTAGTTTTTGCTTTGTGCTGTATGCGTGTGCAGCAGGGGACACGCCCAACCCAAAGCATGGAACGCCATGTCACGATCCTGCCTTCAGCCGCGCGGCGATGCGTCTGACCATCTGCGCGCATGTAAAAATCCGGTAGAGTACATGCGAGGGTACATGATAAGTAAGGGCTGTGGGGATGGGTTTTTCTAAGCTTGGAAAGGGGGCCCATGAGAGCCGGTGATGGTGCACAAAGAAAAGCCCAACAGAAGGCAACCACCGTACGATCTATGGTGAAAGTGCAACATCCGCCAAATAACAAATGCTCATGAGCCGGTGCAAGATGATTCGACTGGTGCCGTCCTGAGACGGGCTGTGTCCATAGGCTTAGTCAGATCAGAACCCCCTGAACCCTCTACCCAAAGCAACAATCCCGATATATCCCCGTGCATCCCTATGGTGGCATGTGCATGCATGAGCACATATATATATATATGTATGTATATTTGTCTCTACGCATATCTCTTTCTCTCTCGCTCTCTCTTTCTTTCGTTCGGGCTATGGAGGATGACCTGGGTCCCCCTGCTCTCACTCTCACTCTCACTCTCGCTCTCCCCCTCTCTCTCTCTCTCTCTCTCTCTCTCTCTCTCTCCTCTCTCTCTCCATGTATTAATGTGTATATGTATATATGTACGTGTGTATATGAATACATGCATATATACATACATATATATATATATATCCTCAGCTTCGACTCCAGCAATGCCATGGCTGGCCTGGCCTGGTCCAGGCGAGCCACCTTCAGGGGTAGACATGGATGCAACGGCTTAACAACCGTAGAATGGTAGATCGTAGTCTCTTGTAATGTCATTAATGTGGATTCGATATTGGGTAGGGACCGACTTGCATCGCCATCTAGCTGAGACATGCAGGGTAACCAACACTTGGCCTGTTTCTTACGCGACAAGGCTGTCAAGTCTTCCAGATAAGTGTTGGGCGCCGCATTCCGGCTTTCAATCGCTTCTGCACTAGAGGGGTCGAAGATCTCTAAAGCCGTTGCAAACACATCTTAGCACTGTCTGTGTCTCTTGATTCTCGAGGTCAGCACGAACTAGAAATTGTGGTTTAGCGGCTATAGAAGCCAAGGCATGAGATGCATGAGCATGTAGGGCTTAACCCAGAAAAAATGGAACAGTCAGAAACTTGATGGGCAAGCAACTCTCAAGCCAAGACGAAATACCAGCAGAGGAGAAAGTTTGACAATCCAGGATACTCAATGCCATCTCCCATCCAAGGGTTTTGACTACATAAAGTCGCAACGCGCAATCCGTTACGTGTGATGTCTAGCTGGGGGCTGCCGAATGCATTAAACTATATGGTCTACTACTGTATTCTGTTCTGTATTGTAGGATACATTCTGGAGCCCATCGAAGCCCTGCCAGCAAGCCAGCTGGCCTCGCTTCGCAACTGCTCGACGTCCTCGCGGCGGAAGTTGCAGAAAGAGAGAAGCACTTGCCCTTGTTTTAAACATGCCACTTAGGAGGCGTGTTCGAGGCGACCTCTGCACTCTACTATCTGCAGAATTGTCATGAGGCTTTGGTTCGTGCACAGGGATTGCTGCTTAGTGGTGCTGAGGTTTTTGTTGGCTGTTCGGGTTTGGGATTCCTCCTGATCCTATTGAACTTTACTTTCAACTTCAGGGCGTCGGCGCGGGGCTCTAGGGTCTTGCAGGAATCAAAGCTCTTCAGACTTCAGAGCTTTACGAATTTTGGGCTCGCTTGGAAGTGACTTGCAGGCCAAACACGATGCTTGACACTACCCCCGTCGTTGACTAAATCTGTCGGTGTTGTTTTGCGTTCTTCCACTTCAATAGGACGTCTTTTCAAGGAGCGTGGCAAAAAGATCATCAATGGCAAAACCCCAGGAAACCACTAAACTACCCTGTGCGGCCTCAACGTCAAAGCCACCGCAAAAAAGAAACGTATTGACCCTGAGAATCCTGATCCCTAAGCCTGCTCGAGCCTAAGCACCCGAATCCCAGAGCCATATAAGCACTACGCACGCTCAATGCCCAAGACCCCGTACCCCCTGAATCCTAAATCCGAAGATGCACACACAGGAGCAACAACAAGCTCTAACACATGAAACGCTAAAGACAGTTGGATGGCATTGTCCCCGCCCTTCTGCGTGCGGCCCCCTATCTAAAATCGTTGAGCGTTCGCATGTGCCACACTGTGCTTGCCTAAGTGCACCCAATAACGAAGAAGTGCTCGATCGAAAAGCAAAAGCCCCTCACCTGCCTCGCCGTGGCCGTCGCTCGACATTTCCAGAGCTGCCTACGATGCAGCAATGTCGGCAACAATCTTGGGGTGGGTGGGATGGTAAAGCACTCCGTGAACCCATGAGCAACAAGTTTTGAGAGGCTTTTAGCATGCCGATGCAAGGCACAAAGCCTGCAATCATGCGATTGTGACAAGTTGCCTTGCGCAGTTAAGCGCGTCGATTGTCCACGTGACTCCAAGCTATGGCGCGGGCTGCTCACTTGCCATCAGAATGCCACTCCGACTTCTGAAAAGCAAGTTCTTCCTAGGGTCCCTTCAAGGGCCGCTCAATATGCGCACTTCCGACGCACGCTTGCTACATGAAGACGAATGCGAACATGAGCACACTTGAAACCGTAAACCTATGAGATCCCAACTCCGAACTCCAAATAAAAGCCTCAATCCAGAATCCTTCTAAACTCGATTTTGCCAAACAGTCGTGCGCTGTCCATTTGAGCCGCAGACCCCTCCACACCCAAAACAAGGCTGCCCAACGCGCACAATTCTTGGGTTTATGAGCAGGGCCACTGCTTCACAAACTTGTTCAAAATAGCTTGCAACAGACGACGAGAAGTTTGATTCTGAAGCCCAGATGTACATGTCGGGGGCTTGGGCCCTGCAACTCTTCCGCTGTACCGTGACCAGTCCTCTTGCCTTCTACATCAGGCCATTGCACAGAGTTCATCAGGCCCGGACTTCTATTGTCACGTTGCCGATGGCGAAGTCTGGACCATATGCGAAGCAACCCTGGAAGCCCATGCGCCGCTTCAGCAAGTTCTCTATGTTTTGAACTATGTTCCTTGATAGGGGGTCTGAGGCAAAGAGTTTAGGCCTGAGGGCTGAGGGTTCCAAAGGTCATGGTCCGTGGTGCTTGGCTTAGGTTTATGGGCTTGGGTTTGTGAGCTTCAGGGTGTGGTGATTGTGCCCACGGTAGCCTGAAATGGAAGTACCTCAAACTTAGGGCCCCTGTATAGTAGGCAGCTGAATGATTCGGTTTTATGTTACATGGACCCCTACAAGGGGTCCTCCTACATTGAAGTTACTAATTCGGCGCCCTCCTGGGTGTCCCTGCAAGAAGAGTTGGCGGGGCCTTCAAAGTGAGCGAAATAGGGTTTTGGCGTAGGATATGCTGCAGTAGATTTATCAGCATCAGGATCCCTTGTGGTTTTCAAACGTCTTCCTGCCAAAGCAAGTGGAAAATTCTTGGGATGGTACATACTAAATCTCAACAGGTACAAACGTCAACTCGTGGAGCCCACGCCCTATGCCGCAGTTACTCCATCATGGGCGAGGCGTGCTGATCATGGCTGATCAAGCAAAGCCCGTACCATCATCTGCTTGTAAATATCCAGCTTCAGAGCCAAGTGTATGCACCCCTTCGAACACTGCCTTGTTTGCCAGATTCTACGGTGAAATTCCGATGCAGCTTTCAGAAAGGGCTTCATGCAGTAGGCCAGCATCTGCAAGACAGTGCAGGGAATGATGGGAGAATGGGAGGGTGCTCAGGAGCTGTTGCTGCAGTTTTGCAGCTGATCCACTGTCCCGAATCCATGGCAAGTATTCTCGCATTTAAGCCGTTACAGGGGCGGGTGGCTGGGATCCTCTGGAGGTTTGCGCGGATCATGATGCCCCGCACGGCGCACGGCAAGCCCAGCACTGCAGTGTCTCAGCTCCCTGCGTCGCGCAGGAAGGCCATCACTGTTAACCTGTGGCAAGCATGGTTGCATGTTTAAGGGGCTTGACGGGGTCGCTGCTGTTCTTGCGAGACTGTGAGGACCATGATGACCTCACATACTACTTATTGCCCCGCAAGAACCCTTCTAAATGGGAGGACATATTCTATAACAGGGGTGGCGGGGTGCCCACTGGCCTTTTCCAAGCATGTACCTAAACCCAGAACCTAAGTTCAAAGCGCCAGACCCTAAACCATAAACACGTGTTTTGTGCCCAGGCCTGCGAGCATAGGATGCTGTCCTGTGGAACAGGGATTTGAGGATTTTGCGTTGAAAAGGTTTCTGGGTTATGGGTTTAGGGATTTCGGAGTTTGGGGTTTACACAGTTGTTTGGTTTAGGAGTTCAGGCTATAGGGCTTAGGCTTGCGCAGTGTCAGTTTTGCGTTTCAATGGTAGGCATGGAGCCCTAAACCCTATAGCTCTACATGCTGCAGAGTTCTAGGATTGAAGGTGAAGGTTGAGGGTAGCGGTTGATGATTTAGGGTTTTAGGGCCTTTTAGGGTTGAGGGTTCAGAGATTTCCTACAGAAGGAATGAGGCGAGACTAGCTAGGACTCATTCCGACTCCTTCAAGGCGAGCATAAGTGAACCAGGAGTCCTTAGAGGGTCTGTGGGCATCTACCTGACCCACATCTCAAGAAATCTGATTTCTTATCTACTGTAATCACATACTCCCTGCAACCTGTATGAGAATGTTGCGCCCAAAACAACCCCAGCACCCCTTTGTAGCATACCTGGACCCTCTGAGTCAACCGATTGGAATGCTGTGAGAGGCTAGAAGAATTACCAGCGCGCATCCAATCCATGCCGAGTGTATCAAGGACAGAGCTCCAGCCAGTGCGGCGCCTTCAGATCGCGGAAGATTTCGTCCCACGAGGGCACCTGGGCGGCAATTGCACCTCCCATGTGATTACCATGGCTACTTATTAAATTGCTCACGCGCTCAATAGTGAGCCGCGGGTTTTGCTGTTCCGTGTTCACTGTTGCATGTGTGGGGGGGTTGAGGACATGATAGCGCTCGTTTGAAGTTTCAGGTTGATGATTTGGGATGAGTTTGGGTTTGGTGGGCAAGATAACTTTGGTAAGACTGTCTGAGGGCCAGTGGTGACCTTAAACCTGAATTGTCTGAGATGGAACCCTGATGATAGGTAGCAGCTCACCACAACTGCTATCCTGTGATGAGGCCCTCGTGATGACAAAAACTTCCTCCAGAACCCATCCATTCTGTGCTTCTTGTGATTCAGGTGTTTCTTACAATGCGCATGACTTGGATACTAAGTGGAAATTCTTCTTTTGTCCCTTACGTAGGCGCCTCTCAGCATACTAGCAAGTACCTCCAAACTCCATGCTCTTGATTCTGGTTGCTTATGATAGCAAAGTACCCCCAGAACCCAATCTAATCACTGACCGTTTATGATACGCCAAGTGGTCCAGGAGCTGATTCTGATGCTTTGCTTCTTTTATGTACAGCTCTTTAAACGAAGGCTCTTCAAGTCCATACATCACTCAATGACCGCAAGAAACCACAGAGGTAAGCTCGTTTTGCTTCAGCAAATGACCGATTTTGCGATTGAAGACTAAGCTAAGGGCCGCCGCGCCACATGGAGTAAAAGACATGAGAGTCAAACCCGAGCGGGAAGCTTATCTTGCCTGGCACCCTTGGTTTAATACACAAATTAAAGAAGGGCTGCATATGCGGTAGAGATGCATAGGCGATTCCATGGCAAAGGGCCATATACAAGTTTCTGTGCTATTGGACAGTTGATGTGTCGTGTTCGTTTCACATGCCAGGAATATGCAAGGTAAGAACAAGATTCTCCAACTCTAACCTGGCCCGGTGCCAGGGGGACGTGGCGTAGGCCCTCTAGGCACATCAAACCCGATGCCCAAGATGTGAGGATAGAAAGCCGGCAAGGCAGCCGTCTCTTCGCACCATCTCGGTAGCTATGTGTGCTGCACATTTGCAGTGTGGGGGCAAGGAACGGGACAATGATGTTGCAGGACTTGCTTACACTCACATTCAGTATTAAAGTAATCAAGCGGACCCTTTGGGTTGTGCGTAGGTGCATTAAACGCGGACCCCTCCTCTGAAGAATTACTGTGTTGAGCTCTACCTGGAGATGTAAAATTTGGCTTGAATTTACGGGCGTTTGTTTGCTTTACGGGCGAGGTTTCAGCCTATGCTGTCATATTGACCCTCCAAATTACGGTCGTTTCGTGGCTTGTGCTGTGAAGCGAGGGTTTGAGCCCTGGGGATGCGAATGCATTGCGGGTTTGACGGGTTCTGTTAAAGGTTGTTACTTTTTCAAATATGGGGTTTGGTTTCGAACCCCTGGCTTTCGAACTCTCTTGGGGCTCTACGTCGTCTTCTTGCAATCCACGGAGGCCTCGAAACCTTGGTTTAAAAAACCACCAGCGTAGTTTTATGGGCGTTTGGCTTCCAAACATGCCTTCAAAAAATCATTGTCAAACCGCTGTCGCAGATTTACCGTTGTTTTGGCTTCTCATGAACCCTTTTCGAAGCCTGAAGGGCAAGCTGCGTAATTTCAAACCTCGACACATGATTTTATAACTGTTTCGCGACGTGGTTATTTTTCTTTCAGGTGCGGTTTTTCGGATCTATTGCCATTTGGCTCGTTTCTGTTGGCTGCTAAAACCTAGCATAGGCCAATAAGAATTATGGACGTTTCAATGTCGCAGGATCCAGAGAAATTACGGGCATTTGAGCAATTGCGGTTGCCCGTTGAGATTGCATGAGATTGCGGGCGTTTGATGAACCAACGTGCATTTTACGGTCGCGTGTTTCAAGCCAGCGTTTGTCCAACGACTTTTTTTCTTATAAAAAATTGGTTTTGGTTCAAAAGGTACATAAACCGAAATTGGGGCGATGCGAGCAAGGCTTTCGATGCAGCAACACAATTGCGATTGGAACCGCAAAAAGCTGAACTTGGAGCTGGAAGCGCTAGCTGCGCTCACAACCGTATCATGTACTGTAGTTTCGAAAAACAAATCTTGGCTGCGAATTCTGACACATCTGATTGGAAAAGAGGCAGCAACGACGAGCTGTCAAAGAAAGAATCCTGCTCCGCAAGATTTGCCCGAAACCCGAAAGTCCACGCCCTGAGACCACTCTGAGACCAATATTATGATATGATGCCGGGGTGCAAGAGGCGTCCCTCTTCCGCACGCGCCATGGTCGAGGAACCAGAGCCGAAATGCTTCAGGCTGCAGGATGTCGGATGGATCGTCATGCAGCGGAGGTATCTAAGGTGGCTGGGAACATTGTAAGAGTGCAGAACTGTGAGTACACAGTAAACGGTCTTCCACTGTGATCCATACAAATCAGTTGAGACATGCTAAACATATTTTCGTGGAAATCACAGACCCCGTAGCAATCGTCAAGCACATGGGCCCTACCTCCAAACCCTGGGGTAGTCAGCAGTATTTGAAGTCCCTCCATTGCACTCATGAAAGGTGCCAGTATGTGGGCGAAAGGTGCAGAACGGATAGGAGGAAGTAGGGTTACCAAGTCTTGGGTGCATGAGAAGTCCTATCCTGAGCTGGCGCTTTTGCGTCCCCACGCAAGATTTGCGCAGAAAATGCCCATGCAACACCTGCACATGCTGCCAAGGAAGGTATTCTTGCTTTGCAGAACCTTCGGACACTTCCTCACTTCCTCACGGAAGGCAAGAGCAGCAGAGCATTTGCAAGTATACTATTAAAACACACCACAAGAGCTTCAAGCTTCTTGCTGAGGAGGATGGGCCCGGCGCAACGCCAGGAAGGGTGTTAGATAAAGACGGCTCCGTTGTAGAAGACCCAGACGAAACCTCCGTTGTAGAAGACCCAGACGAAGCCTCCGTTGTGGAAGGGCCTAAGCTTGCCAAGCATCAAAATGTCACATGCTGGGTCACGATGAGCCAACACACCTTGAATTAGATCTCACCCACAAGAAAACTTCAAGGCGCCTGACGGCTCTGTATCCAGCCTCTCCCGGCTACTGTCGACTTTCGAGCTTACTTACATGGACGTATAAGCCATCAATTAACCTTGTAATGTATGAGGTAGGATTCGTTTGCAAGGATTCTGAGCCATCCACCTGCTGTTGCAAGTCTCGCGTCAAGGCAGCCCATGTAAAAAAAATGCATGATGGATCAGTATTAAGTTTTCGTAGGATGGAGGTGTACACATTGTGCGAAACAACCCTACGTCAACACTACACTTCAACCCCCCAAGCCTTCTCCATAAATCAGAAACTCTGAACATCTTGCGTGCTGTGCCCATAGCAAAATGCGGATCTTCTCTCGTCCCTGGCACACGAAACCAGTTGCGTGCGGACTCTCTGTGTGACGAAGTACCAACAGTAACCATAAAGGTTCTGTGTCGGGACTTTGCACGGAATGCTTTAGCAACAAGGAAGGGTCAGTACACTAGTATTACTTTTGGTGCATGCATTATTGTTATTACGTATTACTGGTATTACTAGTATATTGCTATTATTACCATCGCTATCTCCGTATTGACTCCGTCAAGCTAAAACGGGGCCGGGTGCCTTTCAAAGGGGGCTAGATGGCTTTCCGCGCTAGCCTGGTGGGGAAGGATAGAATACTGACAGTATTAATTGTAATAACAATGGTATAGTACTACTTTTTAAGAGTAATTACCATATAGTAACAATACCAGTGGGCATTTTGAGCCAAGGATCCAGATGCCGAAGTGATCAGGCAGCTGGTATTCACATCAGGCGCCGTGACGTTGTAGCCGCCTAGAGTCTTCTGATTTCGGCAGCGTTCAGAAGTCAAGGAGTCAAGGGACATGTCCGGAGCATGGTAGATCCGTTTTTGAAGGACTGGCAAAAAGCTTGCCCCCTTCTGCGAACTTCCATGATGCTGGCCAATCGGGGCTCTTGGATCACAACCTCATTGCCCTGGACCCGACATGCTGAACCCGCAAAGATGTATGATAACTCTGCTCCACACCACTTGTATTGTCTTCCATATTTTGGCGGCTTCTCAGAGTTGGGGTCCCCTCAGATATATCTCAGGCATGAAGGAGTCTCTCTGAAGCTTCTTGTAGAGTATCTGGGGGAAACTCCTGCAGTACATCCTGTATAAATCTGCTTCGCAAATGCTACCTGCTACCATCTGTATGCTAGGCCGACTTTCCGTGTCTCTGCGCGACCTTTCATGACGTGCTGTTTGGGCTGCAGCTGAAGCTGAGATCTCCCTGCTCAGCGCTTGGAAACCGATGTCGCGGGTTCATAATTTTGAGCAACGCACCTGTCTTATTTGCGTCATTTTGTGTGGTGCAAGATCTCCAGCTCCTCACACATGCACATCACGGCTGAAAGCATCCTAATATGGGGACAGTTTTCTGACCACATACCCTTGACTGAGCATTTTGACTCCCTTTGCTTCAGTGGAGCAGTTGCTAGAGTGGAACATTGTGCTGAGACACATGAAAGCTCTCCCTGCAGGCTGCAGGTGGCCAGTGGCACAGATCTGCCGCAGCGGCAGGGAAAGTCATCAGCTGCGTAGCGCTGGCTGCCAATCCTTCTTGCCCAGGATTCCAAAAAAATACACATGTTTGACAGGTTAGTAGATGCAAACGAGATCGGCTTGGGAAAGTACTGTTGAGGGGCTGATGTTGTACATATGCAAGACGGCGCGTGCTTCCAGCTCGCCACACTTGTGGCAGGCAGTGCCTTGTTGAGCTTAGATATTTGTCTGGTATTTGCATTTAGCATCTCCGCTGAACCCAAGCTGTCAGACATTCGTGCACCCGGCACAGGGACATGTGTTGCCCTCGCTGCTTACTGTATACAGTAGGATCCGCAGCACGCATTGTAGTTATTATTATTATTGTTATTCTTACGATTACTATTACCATTACTATTACTATTACTGTGATTATTATTACTATTACTATTACCATTACTATTACTATTATTGTTTTTTTTGTTTCTATTACTATTACTATTACTATTATTGTTATTACTATTACAGCAGTTTCTGCATTCAAGTTGCATGTAGACGCTGCAAGTCCATTCCCACTCTGCGCAGAGCTTGTAGGCTTCCAGCAAGGATTGGCAGTAATCTGGCCAGGCGGTGAAGAGGCGGCCCCAACATCCATCCTGGTTGGCATTTAACCCTAAACCCTAAACGCCCCCAACCTCCATCCTGGTTGGCATTTAGCATCCCATCCTCTAAGTTGGTTCATTTTAATACTTGGGGAGTCTGTCAAAACAGGGGGACTTCAGAGACCCTGAGGCTGAGCCTTGAGGAGGGCGCAACTTGAGAAATTCTGTTGCAGAGTACGCAAAAAAAACGAAAAGAGCCAAAAATCCCATTTCTTTCCTGCCAAGCAGCTGCCAGGACAAAAACCTTTCCTGCAGCAGTAGAAGCCTGGTACTCCTGCAAAGCGAGCTTGACCTGCTGTTGGGACCAGCGTTCCAAATCCTACGCGGGGTGGGGTGGGGCTAGCTCGTAATGAGTTACGGGAGAATAAGAAACAGAAATGGCCATTAAGATGCCTGAAGTGCCAACACCTCGACCTACGGTCTCAAAGTCCTTTCCGGACGATGCCTGCTTTTTTAGCAAAAGAGAACAAAGTAGGCTTCTGCGAGGGTCATGTTTACGTTCAGTGGCACACCAGCTTCTTGGCAGCTCATACTATGAAAGCATAGCGACGACGAATTCCACTGTGCTGCTGACCCTGGATGGCCGATTGAAGCTAGCCCTGAAGCCATTTGCAAACGTGTTGCGGCATCTGTCATCTGCTCTTCCGTGCAAGTGCTAGCCTGCAGACTCCATGAAAAAAGTTGTGTCGATGTTCAAGGCTCCCGTTTATACCTCCCAAACTTTGTCGTTCTGTGAAGGGAGCATATGCGAGAGCTTTGTATAGCTGCTATACCCGAGGCATGTGCAGCACAGATTTCAATTGTTCGGCACATGAGCTATAGTCTAAACTCCATTAATGCCCTGTAATATAATTCCCTATATCACCCTTCTTACGGAGTTTAGACTATAGCTCACATGATGGAGAAACACGATTTCCAAAGATGCCCGAGCAGCCGCATAGGGCTCGTCCAGGGTCGCCGGATCTTGGTATCGAGATGGCGTGGGAAGCATGCTGTGGTACTTTGGCGGGTCGGCAGTTGGATTTGGACATTCTTCATATGGAATCTTTTTTGAGGCTCCCTAGATATTCGCCTAACCCCAACGGGCAGCGCTAGACAGATCTTGAACCATAACAACCACTTCAACCATGAGAACTGTGCCTCTACTCATCATCCTGAACCCAATGATCGCATGTACCACCTTCAGAAATACCAATCTATATGTACATATATATATATATATCATCACTGCTATAATCCGGTATAATCCTGAAGAATCCCATATACTTCCTTTTCATCCCCTCAAACCTCAAAACTCAAGCCAGTCACCCAGGGTCAGGCGCGCGCCCCTCTCGCAGATCAAGCTCTTCCCGGCAGAGGTTGCTTCACAAGTATAAAAGGACCTAGGCTTCTGGTTTCCTTCCGTAGCAGCTTATAAATTCCAATTTGCGGGGTTTAGCAGTTTTGGTGCTTTGTTGGGCTAAGTATTTCAAACTGAGCATACTGCTCACCTTCCAGGGTGTTTGCCTGCGGCCCTTACATGCAATTTTGATTCTACAACGGGCAAAGAAAGCACAAGAGTCACAAGGCCCGCCTTGATGCTCATGGCATCTTTCTTGCCACCGCCGCGAGGCCGAAATGGAAGATGCTCAGCCCCAGCTCCCATATTATGTTTGATGTTCTTTCCCATGCTCTTTTCCATAATATGCTTCTCCATGTTTGGGCAATCTCCATATATCCCGATAGAACCCTATGTCATCCCTGTAAAGCCCCTATATATGTATTTATATTTGGGTATCCAAATATGTCAAAGATATCTGGAGCTTTTAGCCTATATGCAAGGGAATAGGTGTCTATGACATGGGCTTGTTGTTGTGGGGTTGATGCAGTGGCCTCCCACCCTGCCACCATGGTCTGTCGTGGACGCACCAGCTAGAGCTCTGCCTTTGAGAGCGCAGCGCCCCAGCAAGCTGCCAGCCCCAAATCATTGTACCTCCGCCTCCACCAGTTTCCCTCCAAAATATCATGATGTATGGTTTCGTAACCTAACCAATGTTCAGTCTCGGGCCAATGCTCCAAACCAGTAGGACAACAGCTTCTTGAAGCCGCAGAAACGTAGAATTGGCGTAGCATCTTTGCTGGCTGAGAACCAAAGCAGTTTTGGAGAACCGGAAATGGGGAGGCACACTTTCACTGAAGCATGTATGACTGGGCGGCAGGGAGCCAGTGTATTCACAGCCCCTCCAAGATATCAGAGCATGCGTGCATAACTGGAGGTGGGGAAGCATGTAATTCTTATTCCGCTGCCTCGCAGATGTCAGGAGACACGATGCGCAATCACAGCCATGGTCAAGCCAGGCAGCCTTTTGCTACAGGCATTGAAAGCTTCGTTCGCCATCTTTGTTTGCCAATCGTACCTGGGGCTTGCTCACAAACAACGACAATTGCAAGCTCAACAAAGATTCCAGGTGCACGGCAAGGAGCAAGTGTGCAACCGTATGCTGCGTGAGAGCGCAGTCAATAGCATTCGCGGTGTCTTCCGGGAATTGAGCAAAGAGATCAGCCCGATTCTCCTCCAGGCACGCCAGACACAGGACTCTGACATGCTTGTGCATTCATGCCCTGTTGACGCTCTGAATATTGTTAAGCTGAAGGTTGAACGTGTGTTTCTGGAGCTGTTTCATGGAATTGCCCTGAGCTGGGCTCAGGAAAAATGGAACCCTCACCCAAACAAAAAAACACAACTTATTTTCGACATGCCGGGCCCGTGTGTTCATGAGTGAAGCTAGCAGTAGCTGCCGTCATGCTTCACTGATCTCAGGCTAGCTGCGTCTACCGTAGAGAAGCCACATAACTCTCATGCCAGTGGCAAACCATCCCGTCAGTTAAGGGGGGTA